>JACN01119521.1:0-19779 GCA_000787155.1 Scartelaos histophorus | reverse complement strand
GCCTCCCCTGACCGCACGTCACTGCAGAGTTTAGTGTACCAGTGTTTAGTTTCTAGTGTACACTAGACAGTCTAATAATCATGGAACCAGTCCAGGACCCCCACTGCAAAATAAAACTGTCCTCACTTATAATTTCAAATGTCAAATCTCAGTTTATTTGAGTAGCTCATTTTGTTGGCCTTATTACACTAACTTCCACCTGCTAAAAGGCTAAAGCAGGTCCAAAAGAGAATCTTAATCTGTATATTTTTTAAATAAAAAATAGGCCTGCGTACCAACCCCTGCTCTCCATGGCATGTTTATAGGTGAACACTTTTACTGTGTTTGCAACAGCACAGGTAATGTTATTATTCTATTTGTGCCCTCTGCTCCAGCCTGCACCCACCTCTGTCTGCTCGACATAATGGTCACAGCCCTAAGAGGAAGCAAGCATTTACGCACACAAAACCTTGAGGAAATCCCTACCGATCCTCGGGGCTCACGTTCAGCAGCGCCCCGTAACCACACAAAAGGGCTATGCAAATCTGCCCAGCCTGCGTTTATCTACTCACCGTTTCCGTTTGCACCGCGGGAACCAGTATTGTGCAGTGCGTGGCGATTATCATGTGTAATTTACATAGAATACGCACAGGAAACAGTGCGTGCGTCTCGCTACAAAGCCACGCGGAGTCTCTATCGGGCTCAGCAGCTATCTGACGGCGCAGCAAAATTACAGGTTTAGCTGTGGGGTATTAAACCTACAAGGTGCTTTTTATTTCCGCTGTGCAGGGAACACTATCTGCTCCAAATGTTGCTTGTTTATCTGGCGTGTTTGTTTTAAAACCCGACTCAGGCATCAGCCCCTTTTTTAGCAGAGGAAAGGCGCATCTTGAGCCTGGCTAATCTGCCCCTGTGCCAGTGTTTTCCTTTGTCACTAGATCCATGTATCAACACAGCGAGGTGCAGCCGGATCGAGGAGGTGTGTAATTGCAACAAAAAGACAGTCAGACTAATAGGAGCGAGTGCGTGCGTGTGACTGACGCAAGCGACGTGAGCCATATTGTAAGTGCGAGGAGTGGAAGTCATAACACTGCAGCATGGCTTCATCCACACAAAGGCTGGCACTGTAAATACCCCATCAGAAACTTGAGACGTGAGGGCGAGATGAGAGATAGTCCCCTCTGCAGACGCTCTACCTGCAGGGCTGTCTGGGCAAGAAAAAAGAAACTTTCTGAGTGCGGTGGGGTCACGTAAAGGTCAACGTACGGAGTGGGTCTCTATTGCTTTGAGCTGTTTTGTGTGCACTAAAGGACTCCACTGTTTGTTCAGTCAACATTGCACTTTGTTCAAACGTTGTTCATAATGAGGCTACAAAAGTCAGACGTAAGAGTTGGCCCAAAATTAACTAAGTAACGTTAATACAATAACCTGTGTGTGTGTGTTTTTTTTTTTTTTTTTTTTTTTTTTGGGGGGGGGGGGTTTATGTAATACAAGTTAAAAATAGGTAAAAATAAATCCTCAGTTTATATATAATGTTGGGTGTCATGTTATTTCATTTAAGCTGTTATCACAAACCCAAAACCTATAAATAAAGTGATGAGTGTTTCCACACACTGAAGCTGATCTGAGAAAAGACAGCTCTCAATTCAGCCTGAGATTCAGTTTTATTATTTATCCTAAGTGTTTGTATGTGGCCAGTCAGGAGGCAGTATGAAACCAACAGACACCCATCTGAATGTCTTCTCAGAAGTCAGTACCATCATTAAAGTAACACTGGATCTTTGAGAGCGGGCCCTCCGAAGGCCAGTCACAAGCTGAGCATGGGTTTCTCCCAGTACAATAGACACCCTCACAGCCTTATCAGCCTTGTAATCTTCATCATCTTAATAATCATTGGCAGTATGATGCAGCTCAGTCATCAGTTTTATGTATGACACAAGTGACTGCTTCTTCTCTTAAAATATTGCACATAAAAATATTTTATTACAAAAGGCCAAGTGAACATGAAGGGGATTTTGGTGCACCTCTAATGATCATAAGTGTCAAGAGCAAATGCCATTTATAGAGTAGTTCACGGTGAAAAAATGCTGTATAGACAGAGTACAAAACAACATATGTTTTCCCCCATACTTTTAATGGCATAGTAATTTTGCATATAGCTTAAATGCAAAAATGCAATATAAATAATCACAATTAAAAATATAAACATTTTCTTGATTTGTGTATGGAATCCTTTTATGACATACATCACTCTGAATTGAACTACAGACAGAATATTCTGGCAAAGTATGTGCCTGCAATTTGAGTAAGCATCTCTTCTTGAAAAGTGTTAAGTTTAAAATGGCGCTGCACCACTGTGACTAATGAATGACAAGCACAAACGAACAACTGTTAACAACTGCTTTGGGGTTTATTTTACAATTGAGAAAGAACTGAAACAAACTAATTGTTTCTAAAAAGTTTTTTATGTTTTTACAACATTGTTGATAAAACATTGAAATGTATAGTCATTGTGCATCGCTTATTTATTTTTCCACACCATATCATGCATCAAGTTGGATGCAAGTATAATTAAAATGATTTCTGTAAACCAAGCCAAAGAAGTTAAATTTGTATTTTCTTTAAAAAATGACATTTTGTAACTCTACAGCATATATCTATATACATCATCTGTTTTTATGTTTTATCAGTGTTTTATACAAAATGACAATATAAAAGTTAGAGAATGCACACACCTTAAGATACAAACAATGTTGAGCTGTTTCAAATGGATATAAGATATGTCCAATGAGTACTGACGTGTCACTGGGGTCATTTACATGTAACAGATTCCTCTTTACATTTGAATAGAGCCACACAAATAAGAGGTTTTAACAAACCATTCAACTGGAAAATTGTTATAAGATGAGTTCACAACAAGAAAATGTTTCTGACCAAACCTGCAAACTGATGACCGTTCATTTGGACTGATTCAACCAATATATAAGTATTCTTTTACACCAAATGCTGACCTGGTGTTTTGTCTGATACACTTGTGGATCTATTAGCAGGTCATTCATCATGAAAAACAAGACCTTAAAAACAAGAAAATAATATATATTTTTAAACTGTCTGGTTAAAAAAAAAAAAGGTTTGGAAAATGCACATTTGAAGACATTACAAATTGAATGCTGTCTGTCTAAGGTGCTACTTCAGTCTCTCGTTCTTTTGGTGTATACATTTATTTAACCTTCTTATAGTATATCAAGTATTATACAATTCTCTTCTATTGGCCTCATTCATTCACCACTTGACTTTTGATACCATTGAAGCAGTAGTTGTATTTTAGCAATGACAAAAAAATCTTGTGTTTTACCTTGATTCACTTAAGCACATGCACAGATCCGACAAATATCATATAAATATATTACAAAATAAGTTTAAAAAAGCTTGGCCAAACAAAAATAACAAATCAACATGAAAAGACATGGTCCAGTCAGGCAGTTATCACAACAAAAAATAGTAAGACAGATTTTTTCTAGTGGCTCAGTTCGGCCCAGTGCAGAAATTGAAATGTCGTTTTAGTGCAATGAAATTCAGTTCAACAGCTGCTAATCTAAGCCTCAGCTTCACACCTGCACCTTCTCTATTTTGTCCAGCTTTTCCAGTTTCTCCAAAGCAGAGACAAAGACCAAGTGGTCTTCTGGAGATTTACCGTGCGTCTTGCTGAGGTGGAGTTTGACGGCATGTTTGCTGACAAATGTCCGATTGCAAAGTCTGCACTGGTACACGGAGCCAGCTTCGTCCTCCACTGTGGTCAGGGAGAGAGGGGTGCTGAATGTCAGTTTGTCTGTGATCACCTTAGAGGCAGCCTGCTGCTCCCGAAGGTGCTCAGATGACAGTTTGGACAGGTCCTTCAGACTGAAGCCCAGGTGAGACTCCAGGTGGCTAATGTAGGAGGCAGGAGTCCTGAACTGAGAGGCACAGTCCCCACAGAGGAATACAGGTTGGCATGAGTCCATGTTCTTCAGAAACTTGGTGCCTCCAGTCCGCCTCAGCTGATACTTGACATTAGCTAGCCAATGGGAGATGGTGGTCATAGAGAGGCCTGTGAACTTACAGATGTGGACCCTTTCCTGAGGGCCAAGGTCAGTCATTGCATATCGGCCCTCGGGGGTCTCTCTGAGGCTAGAGGCAAACTGAGCCTGCAGAATGAGCAGGTGCTGCGGATTCCAGTTGGACTGTCTTCCTTTCCTCTTCTGGACAGGAGACAGGTCCTCCATTGCATCCTCAAATGCACTGCCCTCAGCATCGGACTTCTCCGAGATGGAGGAGGGGGTGGAGGATTTGGGAGTTAACCTCCCTGTGAGGTTTTTTACCATATCTGAAATGTCCATCAGGGCATTCTCTCTCAGGGGAGAAGACACAGACTCAGACAGAGACATGATTGGTTTGTTACCATTCACACCATTGTTTGTCTGCAGCACAGAGCTGTTATTGTTATTGTTGCTGTTGCTAGTGTTAGTGGACTTATTCTTACTCAGATCAATTGGCTGGTCACTGCTTTCATAGAGCTGATAGTGGCTAATGGGCTCTGCTGGCTTGCCCTGAGAGCTGGGGTTGAACGCTGGTTTATCTATCATGCTGTTGCTGATTTTGTAAAGCATAGAGAGTGGGTCTGCAGCGGGACTCACAGGTTTGGAGGCCTTACCCAGATGTGTGTTCATGATTGACTGGAGTGCACTTAGAGGGTTAACAAAAGGGCTTTCTGGTGAGTGGTCAGTGATAATCCCGAGACTGTTGCCGTTAGTAACTGGGGACTGGCATGTCTCTGAGCCATTCTTTGAATGGTTGCTGTGACTATCAACAAGGCTCTCTTTGGGCTCCTTCTTGCAAATGAGTTCTGAATCTACACTGCCTGGGCTGCTACTTCTCACACCAGATGGCTTACCAACTGAAAGGTCATTTGGAGATGGTAACTGCTCTCTTTGCTCTCTCATTGCTGGCGAAGGAGATTTTACTAATGATGGAGGCCGGCAGCGCTCTAAGCTCACCATTTTCTCCTCTTTCTCTTTCTTCACAGTGGCAGCTTTCCCTGTCACCTTCTCTACCAGCTCTTCCATGGCAGTGACATTGCTCCTGAGTGGGGTAGGGGAAGAAGGGCTTCTAGGTGAATGAATGACTGAGTTAGGATCATTTACTAGGCCTCGCAGACTACTGTTAAACATTGGCTGCATTTGTACACTTTGGATGGTGGGGGGCAGAACAGTAGCAGAACTCTTCATTGCACCCTGCAGCTGATAAGCTGCATGAATGCTGGGATAGCCTCCCCATGTGGGCGTGCCTGTCTGAGCTTTGCTAATGGCACTAGATACTGTGTTCTCGAGGGACTTTAGTATATCTAAACCTCCTTTAGGTGTCTCCTCCAAGTCCTCCTCTCTGAGATACTTATAAGAGGTTGTATCAGATTCAGATTTCTCTCCTGAATCCTCTTTCTCTTCCTTTATCTTTTTCTCTACTATGTCCCCATCAACCTTCTCCTCCTCTGGCCCTTCTCTTTTCTCTTCAGAGGCAGATGACAGGGCAGGGGACACTGGCTGGGATTTTATGCCGCAGGGAACAGGGAGTCTAGTGGTGGTGGGTGGCAGAGGAATGGACTGAATCTTTTCCTCCACTACAGGGTCAAAGACAAGCTGTTTGCCCTTTTTGGAAGCAGAATTTGTGACCTTCAAAAAGTGTCCTGTCACCATCATATGTGCAGTTAGCTGTTGGAGCGTATCATGGGAGCTCCCACACTCCATACATTTGAGTATTTGGGCCTTACGAGCCTCAAACTGCCATGTGTAGCTGGCGCCGTTTTGATAACCATAACGGTTGTTTGGTGTGACATAAGGGTTGGCTGCAGATTTTGAGTCTTTCCCAGCATCGCTAAGAGATATGCTCCCGCCACTAGCAGCATGGATAGAGTCTGGGGAGCAGGGGGACACTATTGGGTCTTGTATAGCTCGCTTTTTAGCAGAAGTGGGCACCAGTTTAGTAGCCAAGGCTGGCACTGGCTCTTTAAGAGGCACTTTTTGGTAATGCTTGGTCTTGATCATATGGACACTGAGGTCTTGCAGAGACTCAAATGAGTGGCCACAGTACATGCACTTCAGCACCTTTTGGGCATCCTCCTTCCCCTCCATCTCCATAAGAGAGCGCTTGCGTGGTTTGGACCAGCGCTTGCCCTGCTCCTCCTCTTTGTCCTTATTATCATCACGATAGTGGCCAGTCTCATTCATGTGTACAGTTAGGCCTACCAATGTGTCATAAGCTGCACTACAGTCTTTGCAGCGAAACTTACTTGCCCCAGTAAAGACAGAGCCATAGAGCTTGTTGTTTTGCCGATAGAGCTGCACGGTGCTGAAAAGGCTAGGCTCTGGTAAAAGGTGGTAAGGTGTCTGCTGAAGAGTTTTGGCCAGAGCTGCTTGGTGCCAGTCATAAGCTACACCACTACCATTACTCGCTGCCCCACCACTGCTCCCACTGCTGCTGGTGGCACTGTGGGTACTAGCTATGCTCACTGCTATGCCATTGGTGGTGCAAGTGGAGTTACTAGTGTGGTTGATAGAGCCCGAACTTTTACCATTGTGTTGGCTGCTAACTACACTAGTGCCACTGCTCTTGTTTGCAGGGGAAGTCGGTGACACAGGGGCAGTGGCGGTAGCGGTAAGGGCACTGTTGACACTACCAGCAGCAGATTTGGATTTCATGATGTCCAATGTGATGCTAGACCAAGAGGCATCTGAAATAAGGTTTGCATAGACGGCTTTCATCTTTGCCAGACTGTCCTGGATGGAAAGGCCGTTGTTGCCGTTGGGACGCAGAGCATTGCCATCCCTCTCCTGACCGTCCCGGGAAGAGGTGCTCTTGAAATCTGCAAGACGGTCACTGGAGTCGCTGAGTGGAGAGCCGTAGCCCGCATCAGGGTTAGTCCCGTTACTGAGGGGAGAGTCTCTGTAGCTTGGTAGTTGGCCTCCATCTAAGTCATCATCTTCCTCATTGCACATGAACTCGGTGTCTTGACCGTCCAATGAGAGGCCATCATCCTGCAGGTGCTCTTCCTCATCATGTGGAGCCGCCTTAAGCTCATCCTCTGGCATGTACGCTGTAACACACACAAGGACAAGCAGAGAAAAGGGTCAGCTCAATGAAATAAAAGATTTACAGTGCACAAAGAGAGCCACTATCAAAATAACTCGGACTGAATGCTCTTGATAGCAAATGTAGGCTTTTATTTTGTGTGTGCGTGTGTTGTTTTGGTATGCATGCATGAGTCTATCTTACACACATGTGGCTCTGAAAGGCAGTGGTGAAAAAAGCCTCCAAGGGAAAAATAAATCACGGAGCTTCTGACAGTTGTCCTTTTCCTTCCCAACTCCCTATTCCTCCACAAGCCTCATGTTCCCCAGGAAATGACTGTCTGTTTGGCCTTGTTAGCCAGCTGCATGCTTGTATGATGAACTCCCCATTTTATTTTTTCTTTCTCAAGCTCTATTGTCGCTCACCCATACAGTATAAGACATTCATCTTATTAAGTGTTTATGTTATTATGATAAAAATAATTTCAACATGTGTTTTTGGTCACTGTGGAGGCAATATTTAACAAAAAAAGCTACATATTTGTATGTTTACTATTCTTTGACCTTTGACCCCTTTCCAAAAAGACTGACTCAAAGAAGAGCATCTGATAAAAAATAGAATATACAAAGTTAAATGAGTTAAGGATCTTTTTTATGTGTATTGAAATAAATATAACAACAGATAAAGGACTAGACCGACAAGACGGGTGGGAGAGAAAAAGTGAGCAGGAGGTGGTGGGTTATGAGCTGGGTGGAGAGATGGGGGTCTGGAAAGAGGTGATGGGGGCTGCGCAGAAATCCCAGAATGGAGCAGAGGATAGAGGGGTGAGTGAGACAGGAAAGACAGCCCCCTGGTTTCTTCCTTTATCTCCTTCCTGCATGGTGAGATGTGTGTCCTAGATGCCAGTATCAGTCTCTTCTGATGAAACAGATGTGCTGTCAGCTTCAAACGGCACGCTAACCTGTCATATCATAATCTAAGTGGACATAATACCTGATATATATATACACTGGCACCATTTACTGCTGCCTGAGAGGAGATGGGGCGGTGGAGGGGAGTGGTAAGCAGCTGCACTATGTTCTGTGACTATAAGATGATGTGGGTGTACGTGCATGTGAGGGGCTACTAAGTGCTCGTCTGCAAACACCTAAGCAGCATACTCACTTTCCCTGCCTTATTTCAAGTGTGTATTTTATGCACTAATACATGCTTGCACAAACTTGAAATCGGCAACCATAATATTGCCTATAAGTCTCAGTTTGCTACTGATACACCCTTCTCCAAATGAGCAACATACTCCCCGAACGGCTGACAGGATTTCAGTGAAATGAGAGCACTACAGGAGAACCTGGCTGTGCTTCAATCCCACTGACAGACTGAGACCTAGACAGTTTCTAAAACTCCTGAAAATCCCTAACACAGCAGATTAGCATTATATGCCGTACTAGCTACAACACAACGTCGGAGTGTCTTCTGTTACAGTACCTTCCTCCTCACTACCTACTTCCTGAAGAGCAAGCTATCGATATCATATTATTCATTTAATATACAGCGCATTCTGTAAAATGAATATCCTATCTTGACAAAGCACAATACCACAAAAATACTGTAGGAATTACCTACGTAAGTCACTCTTCTCTGCTCAAGCAAAAAAAGCAGCTAAACCCTGGTAGTTGGAATTGCTTAATGACACCCAGACAGCAGGAAAGAGAAGCCGCAGATCTGAAATATGCCTGTGTGAGTGACAAAAGACAGACTGCAGAGGGAGGGGTCTGGAGCGATGAGCATGGCGCCAGGGAACCCTTTGACGATCCCTGTCAATCAATGCCTGTCCTGCCATGTTGTCATGGAAACAACAAAGAGGGAGATATCAAAAGCACACAGACAAAAGACTGGCAAAGACAGACATCTGTAAGAATCACAGCCAGTTTCATGATGCACAACATTACACCATTAGAGAATATGTGTTTTCTCCTATAACCTTCTCTACATATGTTGGGGAATATTCCCTAATTTGGCACAAAGCTTTAAAATTAAGAGAAAATTGTAACAACAGCATACGACATTTGTTCACAGGCACCTGATCCTGCGATGGACCATATGAAGGGTCCTGTGTCTTTGGGATGCACATATGCAGAGTAACACCAACAGCAAAGGGGCGGTGTTGTGAGGGGCAGGGCTGGCCTGCCGTCCCTGGCGGTTTAGTTTGCAGAGTGGGTGATGGCTGTGAGCAGGGCCATCTGCACGGGCGCCAAAGCGCCTGTCACTTTTGCTTGGGGACGTGCCGCCATCAAGGAGACAAGCGGCAGTGTGGCCAGGATAACGCCACAGAGTTACTGTCAAATACTGCAGCGATCAAGGCCCCACCAGCTCCAGCAGATCACCAACATGGACCAGACAACGACTAAGGCTAATGTAAAGACAGGTGTAGTATAGTGGAGTCTCTGCCCAGTACAATACGCAAAGAAGGAGTTTGAGAACTGGAGTCATCATCTGCTCGCCTGCAGAAAATTATAGGCTTGGTTGTTAAGCAAGGTATATTCAAGTTTATAGAGTGTAGGCAGTTTGTAAAATAATGTAAATATCTCATACAATACTTCACTGGAGTGAGTTTGAGCAGAGCTCCAAGGAAGAGCTGAAGTTCATCATGATGAAGCGAGTGGTGAACGCCCTGCATCAACACTAAACTGGGCCTCACAAATGGACAACACACTTGACACAAGCGCAGATCATCTCCAAAACATTCGCTCCCACACACGGCTCGACTTTGTGTATGACATGATTTTTGTAAATGATACCAAATGAAATACAACCAGCGGACACGTCAGCATTTTGGCGAGCAGAGGAGCAGAAACATATCATTCCTTTTCAAAACTTTGCTATCTTTCTCCACCTTCCCTCTCCCTTCCTACGCTCTGAGTCTGCTGGTTGTTAAATCAATAAAACTCTCTGTCAGGCTCACAGAGGTTCACCATTTGGCCGCTGTCAAAGCCAAACAAACCAGATAAGAAAGGCAGCCGGGCGATGAAACAAGAGTGAAAGGGGGTAAAAAGATGGGGATGAGACCAGTCAGCTCCGCCGCCATAGGCCCAAATACTCTGGCAGTCCTCCTTCTATTTATTTACACACATTTTTTATTTATTTGATCTGAGTTTGGGGAAGAGGGGGCAATCACGGCAGTCATTTGCGGCACTAATGTCCAATCACAGGCCCCTTCACTCATGTGATTTAGGCAGTGCAGGAGCAGGTTCATGGCGCAGCGCGGTGGCAGAGGGGCGGTGGGGGGCAGAGGGCGTTTAAGCTGAACCTTAATAGGAAACTGGCAGTCTTATTCCTTCCCCAGATTCAGTTTGTCACCCTGCTCTCCATTACGTGCCTCTCAACCCTGATGGCTTTGGACAGGAGCTGATCAAAAAGCTATCGGTTGACCTACACGCCATGGCGGAGTGAACGGGACAGGCCTCTTCGAAAGCTCCCACTGTGGAGAGAGAGATACAGAGGGGAGGGGTGTGAGAGATGAGATGATAGGGGAGGGGCCTTGGAGGGGAGGGGGCGATACCCTCGGACCGGGACAAGAGGGCTGTAAATAAAATGACATTATTATTTCCTCTGTCCCGTCATGTAGAAAAGCCAATTATGCTAATGCAGCTGCCGGCGTGTCACAGGGAATACTGGGATGTGCTATCCGTGAAGCGGCTAACATGAGAGCAATGCCCTGATCAGGAACACTGGCTTCAATCTGACGAGAGACAATACTGATAAAAGTGGAAAAGAGTCCATAAGAAACATAAACAGCTACAAAAAAGTAGCATCCACATATACGTTTGGCTATACACTCATTTACCTTGACTAGGATGAATCTGGTCTCTTAATGAATTTTTTGAATAAAATGTTGTAGTTAATACAACATAAAGTAGTTTATATAGCTTGATGGAAAATGAACTTTCCAAAAGTTAGTGAAACTATTAAGATGCCAAGATTTGATAAATTATGCAAAGTTGGCAATGCAAAAGGTAGATATTGAAGGTGAAAGCCGTTACTTTTGGAGCTAATTTGTTATGATCTCATCTCTCTGCTCTTCACATTCCATCTGCACCTAGAAAACAGGCCTACTCTTAAAATAATCCAACCTTTTTCCCTCTTCTTCTCCTCAATCACCCCCTCTTCCTCCTCCCCTTCGCCAAGCTTGCTCACACGCCCACATGGGCCCCTCCCAAGCGGAATAATGGAAGCATATGGCCTAGGCAGCACCTACAGGGCCTTAAATAACTGCTGCAGCATTCCAGCTCGCTGTACCAATTTATCTCTCAACCCCCCTTCACTCCATTTCAAAACAGTGTAAGCCCTCAGCCCGAGCAGAGCAGGAGACAACCGCGGATGGGACATGTTGTTCTCCAGACACATGGCTACATAATGGACTGATGTCGAAAAGTGGTGTGAATGGGAATAAGCGCTGTGCTAACAAAATTAGTGCTAAAAGTCTGTATTATTAGCGGATATTATTCTACTATTAGCAGATATTATTCTACAAGCCTTCTCCTTCTTGATTGTCTAAGATAGTAACTCCGTGCAAACACTTTTACTATAATCCATGTGAAATTACAGTGGACCAAAAGGATTATATCAAGTCAAAGAGAAACATCATTGCCAAGGTTTCGCTTTACCAGCTGTGTGATTTAATGATTGTCTGTCTGCTGCGTAGGCACAGTAACAAATAAACTATATGCAAACCTCAAAAACAAACACACTGCTATCTTTATTTTATGGAAACATGTTTTCACCAGATTTTTTTTTTCTGTGGTTGGCAGATAATGTTTTGCTTCATGGGGTACACTGACTAAAATATAAACTTTTATCTTTGCTTCGGGCAGGCACAATAAGCATAGGCCTACTGTTCCATTTTCCCTTGCTGAAATGATAATACACTGACTATGTTTACAAGATATACCGCAGTATTTTTTTCACTTAATGATATCTGAACATTTGAGGAGATCATCATGCTGTAGAGGTCAAAGGTCATAATGTTATGTTTACATGTAATATTATCAACCAATTTCACTGACTTACTTTTACAATAACCAAAAACTGAGCTAAACTATAGAACTTAGTCATAACATCTACCTACTGAGTAAAGGGCAGGTGTCGGCTCCAAGAGACATGTCAAGCTTTTAACGTGCATCCGCTTATGTGAGCAAGCAAGTGTGTGTGAAAGGTGCTGCTGTTTTATTTATAGAGCCAGCGCTATTTATACCTCAACTCAAAGATCAGTTCAGAGGAGAAGCTCGTGGGCCACAGCCAAGACAGCTCTCCATTACTGCACACGCACGGCACCCAAACACTCACGGGCACCCACACAACCAGTTAATGTAATCTGGATGGGCATCTGGACTTTTTACACACACACACACACATTCAGTTATAGTAGCAGGTATTTACAGTATATGCAGGTGTGTGTTATAGCTACAGCGTGAGGAGGAAGAAGTGGAAAAAGAGAAGGGATAGAAAGGATGCATTAGGAATTTATACTATAGGGTCATAGGTCAAGATTTATTTTTTTTTGGTTGCTCATATTTTTTTTCATGTACACAAAGGTTTAAGAGCAGTTGATAAGATGTTTCTTGCAAATGTATGGTCACATAATCATAGCAATAGTTTTTTTATTCTCACTTATGTTCTGATCTATTAGAGATTTTGACAGTCTTATCTACGCACTAACATATAATTTAAGTCACTTTATAAAATGTTAAATACTGTACATCTGTAAATAAGGTGTCAAAATGAATGTAGAATTTACAGTATATCCATGCATGTGTTACAGTTGCACCAGGGAGGGAGGAGGAGGGGGGGCTACACTGACTGAATGAGTGTTCTTCATGGAGTACACTAGGCTTTAACATGCTGGGGGATCAATACACTGAACCAGCGCAGATCGATCACAATTCATCTGGCTTTTTTCAAATTTCATTCTCACCCATTCACTGTGCACTCTCAGCTGTGTGCGTCCCGGGAGGCAATACATAAATAAACAACATACACACACATATGCATACAGTTAAACGCAAACAATGCACACACCTGCAAGACGGTGCACCCTCCGAGCAAACACAGGTTCAATAAAGCTGCATGAAATTTATTTATTTTTATTGAGCATATCAGCCCATCCTGGCCTCTCTGCATAACAAGGCCTGTATAATTAAACCATAAATTTCAGTGCGCTCCTTTAATTACCACAGACAATGTCAGGAGGCAGCCGAGTAAACAAATGGCTTTGAAGTGAGCAAGGCAAAAAATGCTTAGACACAGCTATGGAGACGCTGTTCATTTTGGTTGGGATGTTGTTGCACTTGAAAAGGATGAAATGTTCAAAAGAGTGTGTGTGTGTGCGTGTGTGCACAGGGAGTCTATTTTTTTTCTGCCTTTTCCAAGAAGGCTTTTGAGGGAAGCAGGTTTCCCACCGAGTGATGGGAGGAACAATCAGTGTAAAGTGTAATAGTATGAGCATGACTATGTGCAAATATGTATTTCTGTCTGAGCGTGCCAACGGCTAATAAATATGTGAGGATGTGTGTGTGTGTGTGTTTAAATGCTAGATAACGCACGCTGTGTTCAGTGCTGTTTGTTTTTAAGGATGCTGTTGGGGAGAGTGCAGAGTTCTTGTCCTTCCTGACTGACTAGAGACGTTGGCACAGCTACATACAAGTGCACAATAGCCTATATATGTGTGTGTTCAACTTCAGGTCAATATCAACACACAGGCCCGCTCCCCGGCAGCTTAGCTAATTACACAAGAGCCCTGAAGGCCACTTAGAACAGGTTAGCTAATTAACAAACAGGCTGATTGCAGATTAATTGAGAGGTGTTCCTAATCTTCACCCCTTAACGCAATGACAAATGCTGACTGCTGCTAATTAGGCTGAAATGGTTAAGGGCGAGAGTGTATTTACCGTTAGCACAGCATCCTTTTCTACACCTGTTACAGTTTCTGAGTAGATTTTTACATAATATACATTTTCAAATATACTATTTCACCTCAGTGCTCGAGTCTGTTTGAGTATGTTAGCCTCTCTTTGCTTTAATGTCAAAACTAATGATAGACAGAATTATAACAAGTCATGTAAAATATTCTCAAGTGGTTGCCTAATGTTGTTGTGATGACTTAAAAATAATGGAAACATTTATCTTGGATTTGTTACATGACTGTTATGCTGCCATTATTATAGACTTATACAAAGATTGTTGGAACTTTTTGCACCTCCTTTTATTACCCATCTGTGTGTATCCAGATTTTCTCCCCCACAGAGTAGAACATGTAATCTGAAACTGCTTGAACACAATAGGCTTTACAACAACAAGACCCGGAAAAATCAGCAGCTCAGCAGGACTCTGAACCAGCAACCATCTGTGACTCAATCACATGTCAATGGAGAAAGACTGCAGCTCTTTATTTCAACATACACACTGCAGATCTTGCATTGTAGCAGCCACTGAGACTTATTCCCCCCAAGCCCCGATATCCACAGGAATATTTATCATGCTGCTCCTCCGTCTATCATATACCCACCTGTGCCTTTAAATCCCACACTTCCCAAACACAAACTCTCTTTCAACCTCTGACCCCATGCTCACCCACACACCCTCCTTCCCATAATCCTCTCCTCCATCTACTGACGGCTCCACTTCCTTCTTTCTCCTGGGCCACCTGCGCTTTTAAATCCACACATCAGGATGGACCACTTCACCTGCGCACACACACTCAAGCATTACCCAAATCCCTAGAAACACACACACACACACACACACACACACACACACACACACACACACACAAGAGCTGTCCCTGACAAGACAACAGCAGCTGCTTCCATCTCCTAGCAACGACCAGCCTGATAGATGACCCAACGTCTGATAATTACCGTAAATCACCGCAGCTCACATGCTACAAGAACGTGGAATAAAGAAACTGTGATGACTGAAAGGGATCAGAAATGGTCGACTACACTGGTCATGTGTGAGCACTAATGCAGTGAAAATTTACCTGTTGTTTATAGCTTCCACTGTGGCTAGGATGTTAATATGTTTGATGCATTTATGTAACAGATATGCTGCAAATGTAATCAATCTACAAATCTGTGTTTATAAAAATAAACTGCAAGGTGTATGCAATAAGACACATGCACAACAATGCATGTGTGAGAGACAGACACTGAGCCCATTGTGAGTGTAACCTGAGACTGCAGCCCAGCCTCCTGCAGCTGTCAGAGATTCACGTCTTACACACAGGCGCCAATCACAAAGCACACAGTAAGCACTGGGTATTAGTGCCACTCTTTGGAGAAGAACAATAATGCTAACAGCAGCACTAAAGTTTGGGATCAAACTTCTGCCAAGTCCATAACAAGATGTATTGAGTCACCAGCAAATAAGACAATATTGAGATCTTAATTTGGCGAATTCAAACAGCAACATAAGTTTCAAATTGCTCTCTGAACAAAGTTTACTTCAAATTATCAACAGATCTTGTATATGCACACACAGCTGCTGCGTTTACTTCCTCTTCATTTTGTGCTTCCCCAGACGTGCAATCTGTCCCTCTGTTTTCTGTCCTTCTTTCTCTCTCTGCTCCTAGCTCGCCCCTCCCTCGCTGCGCCAGTCCTGGCTGCTGCAGACATTTGATCTGGCTGCCTTGTGATAGATTGACAGGTAATGAGGAGGTTGAAGGGGCGTTGGAGACAGGAGCAGGTGTTCAGCACAGTCTTTTTGGCCAGCGCTAAGCTGCCATGTCCTTCACTGTTGCACCTCTCTGCTTTTCTCTCACTCTTTTCCTCTTTTCTCTCCACCATCCCCCTGTTCTCCTTCTCAGAGAAGACGGCTATGCAATCCATCACGCCATGACACACTCGGACATAGACTGTCTTTATATGGGGAAAAACGCACGGGCCGTGGAAATAAATAGAGAAACGAACATCAAGTGGTGAGCTGGCAGAGGCAAACTGGGGCTGATCACTCAAAGTGAACGGAGCAGCGGATGAGACTGATTTGGAGCAGCCGTTAGAGGTGACCGATCAGTACAAGCTGCTACTTCTGCTACTCACATATAATTAAACATCTGACTTTAAACCTGCTGTCTCTATAAGTGTCATTCTTTTTTTTTCATCTGAAATATTTTACAAAGTTTTTTTCTCAACAGTCCAAAATATCAATATCAAAACAGAATAGTTTGAGCAGTTTGATTCTGGCCAGCCAGGCTGGTGGTCAAAGCAAACACTGCATCTAAAATACAAGTTTAGAACAGAACAGAATTCAATCAAATTACAAATAATATATATGTACTCAAATGCCAATGTGGAAGTAACAGTAAAGCCTTTGTTTAAGGATATTGGGATATTACATGTTAGGATGTCTTGGGAAAGATTTACAATCTGACACTGAGTGTTCAGGAAACGAGGCTCAAAGTCATGTTACTACAAGAGACATATTTCTGGTATTTTAGTAAAGTTTTAACCAAGGGGGCAAATTTGGATTTTAGTTAAACATCTCTCATGTATCTCTCATAAATGAAACACACAACAAGGCATAACTTATGTTACAAAGCCTAACAAGGACTAGTGTGGAAACATCTAAATGTAGTAAGTGCTTATATTGTCGTCCCAGAACCACATAACAGAGACAGTGGGGGAAACGAAGCTCAAGCCTATAAATCCTCCCCTCCAGTTTACAACCAACATTAAAGGACATGTCAGCCTCCTAAATCAGCCGCAGCGTGGAGACAGCAGGGCTAAAACGGTGCATTTGCATGTTCCCTCAAACATTCCTGAGAGGTGAACAACTGCTTAGCCACCTTCCTCCGGTAATACCAACATCACAGTTCAAACATAAACTACACAATCAATTGTGCCACAAAACCACATCCTCAAGCATAACCAAAAGGAGAAAATCTTTAAAATGATCTGGTCTTCAGGTATCAACATCATTTTAAAGCAAAAACAGCATGAAGTGGACATCATGGACAGTCTTTAATAAAGCCACTGGCAGCTACTGAGATTAAAATGAACTGTTCCCAATTGTCACCTACTTAAAAGGAAACCTGTTTCTTGAAAAAAGTCATTGACGTTGACGCACTCGCCTGTCAGTTTATAACTCTGCTACTTTGGCTCACACACACAGACCAAACACCCTCCACCACACAAACACTCACCCACACACACACTTTAAGCCCTGCCTGGCATCAGCTGTCACACAACCTGTCTCCATGAACTAAGCAGAGACAGACGCTGTCAACTTAGAGTGCCTCAAATGCCCACATCCAGCCAGGCAGAGGCAGAGAAATCAAGCCTGTCTCCCAGTATAATTTGCACTAATCCTTCATGGGAGATAGTAAAGTCTATGGCATATCTGCCTAATAGCATCAGTCAGCGGCAGGTTCTAATCTCATATTTAGACCCATTTCCATCACAGAGTGACGACAAAGGCAGCACACAGTGTGATTACCTTCTTATTTTTGCATTTCTGCATGACTTGACTTCTGATAATGGTGGAAGGATTTATATTTTTTCAAGCAAAAACTTAGAGGTTCTTTTTCTTAGTGATGGAAAAAGAAAGTGGCTTCAGGTGACTTCAGAAGACAGGTGGACTGGGAGAAACAGAGAGGAGCAAAAGAAAAGAGGAGAGGGAGAGAGAGCCTTCAGTACTCTGCTTTTCAAAGCATTTACAACCTGTGGTGTGTGTCCTGCTCGGCTGCCTGCTTTACCATGTGCATTTGAATACTGACTGGAGTGCAGTGCATCCCTGTCTTTCACACAGCCCCATAAAAGACGACACACAATGAGGGCTCTTTTGAGCCGAGAGGGGAGGCCTGGGGAAGGGACGCACCACCCGAACCGCCATGGCACTCCAGCATCTACGGGCCACAATGAGGTGTTACAGCAGGAGGAAGAATGAGATCAAAAAGTGCAAACTCAAAGTTTGGGGAGAGGAGTGTGCAACCTAAAGGAAAGAAGATGACGGAGATGGTAGACCTCTAAGTACAGTACTAAGAGTTATCTTTATAGCCTCCAAACAGAAGATACATTAGAAATCACATACAGTTTAAATGTATAACATAATTATATTTAACTAATACTAAAAGTGCTCTTCAAATACAGATCATATGTACAAAGTCAGAAGAATTTGGTTGTATGGACATCTAATAGAAAAAAAATTAAAAATGCTAAAAGTGATTGTAGATTATAAAATTATAATAAGCCAATAAAACTAAAATTAAAAAAGTTAATCTAATATATTATAATCTGCCATTTTAACCTCAGAAATTAGATATAAAAAATATTGGAGAAGTGGAGAAGGATCCCAATAAAGCTGTAAATCAAGAGTTGGATGATAGAGGACTCTGGAGGAGGATCACATCACACAGGATCAATGCGGACAGATACACACAAACACACACAGCTGAGTCCCTAGTGCAGTCCAATGCAGACCACATCCCAATGTATAACACAAGCATATAATTCTATGGCACTCTCATCTACAACCCATTAAACTCCCACTACCCCCAGCAGGACCCACCCAAGGGCTCAGCGAAGTCCCACCTCCCGGTTCAATCCTCATAGTCTGAATAATATGGGTCCGTGATGAATGGCGCCATAACTCTGATATCCACAATCAATCTCAGCTTTAAAGACACATCCATCTTGTGTTATACTGACAGTGGACTTGGGAGTGCGTGAGGGGAGATGGGGAGGGGGTGGCTGGGTAAGGGGTGCTTGTCCTGACCACCAACACGTAATGGGGGAAGGGGGGCTCAAGGGCAGGGAGAGGCGTCGCTGAGTGATGCCTGTCAGCTCACATCTGGAGAGAAAAATAAATGAGGCTTATGAAGACAAATGAAAGGGGTCTGTCTTTCCGATCATACCACCCCCTCCTCTTCCTTCCAAACTAGATACTAGATACTTGATAGTGCGATAGCGAAGGACAATGTTTCTAATTTGTGTAATGGGGGAAAGTTAAATAAAAAAAAGATGAAACATTTCAAAATGAAAAAAATTATACTTGCTAGCAAAAATGTTATATTGTATCAGTAATACACAAGCAATTATAAGGTTCTGGGTTCAAGTCTGCTGGAGACTTTTCAGTACAAAAAGTAGTAGGAGTCATAATGTACTTCTGCATAATTAATTAATTGTTACACTGTTTTCTCTCAGTTAGAGCTCTAAAATCCTACTTAAGTCAAATAAAGTGAACTGGAGTTGATCTACCTTAAACTGTTTTAACAAACTTAAACACTCTCCCTGACAGTACACACAGCAGTGGGGGATGGTACTGGTGAACTATCCCTGACCTGTTGGAGAGGTCGTTCGTCCTCAGCGACACAGCCCCTGAATATTGCTCTTAATGATGTACCATATCTTTTAACCGCTACAGACAAAGCCAGGAAACACTAGACTGTCATGGGTTCCCCCATGTCTCCCTTTTCTGCTTTTCACTCCCCCTTCACTCACACAGTGTCTTTCTCATCAGCACCTCCTCCTCACTGCCTCACTGCCCCGAGTTAGACTTTTAATTATTAAACACACTTTCACACAGTGGAGTTTTCTAGCTGCTCTTGTGGCTGTGTGACGTGCCAAGGCATAGCGTTTAGTCTGCTATTAGCTCACCATAAGTGAGCACTAAATTCTTTAAAAACATACTGTATTAGCATTGCAAACA
>KN488579.1:3659-29160 GCA_000787155.1 Scartelaos histophorus | reverse complement strand
GTCATCACTATAACTTGTAATATATGATGCGTATCATTAGTTCATTCAAAATAAAACCAAAAATAAGAAAAGCTAAAATAAGAAAACGAAAAAAAAAGAAAAACTCTTTTCTTCATTATTCGTTTCCAAAACCAAAATGTAAAAACAGATAACGATTTGTTTTTTTCAATTTTCAATTTTGTGTATAAATGAATAATGGAAAAATGGATAACAGCCGTTTCCTGATTTTCTGCTGCAAACTGGTGCAGTCCTGGTTTCGACCCGATTTAGTCCTGGTTTAGATCTGGTTTTGACCTGGTTCAGTCCTG
This sequence comes from Scartelaos histophorus, assembly GCA_000787155.1. NCBI lineage: Eukaryota > Metazoa > Chordata > Actinopteri > Gobiiformes > Gobiidae > Scartelaos > Scartelaos histophorus. The sequence goes on along the minus strand of KN488579.1, from coordinate 28,852 downwards.
GTTTAGACCTGGTTCAGTCCTTGTTTAGACCTGATTTTGACCTGATCTAGACCGGAAATGTTATCTGTTTTTTTTCCATTATTTATTTAAACATGTTCTTTTAACCGTTCTTTTCACTTTGGTTTTAGAGACAAATAATGAAGAATTTTATTTTTTTTTGTCTTATTTTTGGTTTTATTTTGACAAATGAATGAACGAATGATACATGAATGATATAATTATATTATCCGTCTATAGAATACCATGGCTGCCATTGAGATCCACGCTAAATACATCAGAGAGTTGTTTGCAGCAGGTAAGACACATGCGGAAATTTCAGCCACACTGAAGCAAGATGGAATTAAAATGTGCTCAGAAATGAGTATTAGAAGATTTTGTGAAAAACACAACCTAAGACGCAAAAGACTGGTTACCGATGCAAAGCTGGATAGAGCTGTAATGGGCTTGATATATGAGGTGTGTATCTTTTACACGTCTGTTGTTTGGTTTTAGAGACAAATAATGAAGAATTTTATTTTTTCAGGTTTTCTCCTCACCAGACAGGCCCATCGTACGGTGTTCTGGATTGTCTGGTGATCAGCTTAACTGGTAAAGGCGGAGCCACATCTGTGTGCCTGGGGGGGGCGTGGCCTCACGGCTTCCATTCATTCCTATGGAGAGACGCTTTATCTTAGTGTATTAGTGTATCCATTTTTGAATAACCCAAATGTATCCTGCACGTGTTTCCATAAAGACCTGGTGTTTGAGGTAACGGACATTGCTCATTTCCTCATTTCTGCGGCACATGGAGGCGCTCAACCACTTGATCTGGTGGCTGCTCCAGACCCTCCCGATAACAGGTGCCTTATTTCTATATCGTAACAACTCCACGAATAAAAATGGTCAACACTAAATGTTGTCTGTTTCCTCACTTTCCTGGATGTAGTATTTGTGTAGACCCATAGAGGCTTTCACGCACCCTGCTGCTGTAATAGGGATTCATTGTATCATTTTGACATAATCCCCCACAGTGAAATCTTACACACCATCTTGCTGTGAACACAACAGATAGGCTAGATCTATAGGTTAGATCTTCTGCTTCCAGATCTAGATGGGTGGGCGTGCACCTCAACCACTTGACCTGGTTGTTGTTGATTGGCTGCTGCTGTGGGTGCACTATGTTGACAAACTAATGTGGTCCTTCTGCTCTCTTTTGAGTCGCAAGTCTGCTGATAAAAATACTCATGGACAAAGTGTTGCCAGTCCTTTTCCTCTCAGGGTGTGTGCTTGTGTAGAGGTAGGACTATATTATATGCACATGTGTAATGTGCCATGTCACACAATTTGCTGCCTTAATTTGGGTCTAAACTAGGATCAACCCAGATATAGAACATCTCACACAGAGGATGCTGCAGCCTGAGTGCAGAAAGCGCCGCTGTTTGTGGGGTTAACATGAAGTTGCAACACAAGCGAGCGCTGTTGTCAGTTTATCACCGTGTGATAAAATAAGTTTAACATGAGTGAGCGGGATACGTCTTGATAACCCAAATGCATTAAATGCAGGTGAGGCGTAAATGACAAGAAGAAATATCTCAAGCTTCAGTAGCCGCACATCTACTCATACCTGATCCACACAACTTACCTAGACTTCGGGAGAGGCTGAAATCAGCTGAAATGCTGCGACACACTGATACAAAACAGGACCGCGCCTCTTTCTGCAGGAGACATGTGCAGTAGAGCAAAAAGTGACGTGATAAAACCGCAGAAGCAGCACAGCAGCAGAACTTCCAGGGCACGAGGCCGTTTTTCGTCGTTTATTTGAAATGAGCTTTAAGTTAAATATTGAAAATAGAGGTCGAAATCTTTTTTTTTTTTTGTTTGACTATAAAACGGAATATTGAAATAATAAACCATTAATCCATTTTATTGTTTTATTGTTCTTAATTGAAATTCAAAAGAACAAATGGTACATGGGCCATTATTGTCCAAGTTATAGTACTGATTATTCTGGAAATACATTTTTGGACTTACCAAAAATGCTTTATTACAATGACTCTACAATTACATGGGAATGATCTATATAAACAGTATTGTTGTACCATTCTTTAAGCTCAGATAAAACCTGTGTATTGTCATAATGAATCCTCGTGAACACTGCTCACACCGTCGTCACTCCGAGCCCTCGTGTGAATGGGCCTTTTGCCTCACTATATTCCCGTCCATTCCTCATCCCTGTGTAGCTCCGGGCAAATGACTTCCCTTTTCAATTCAGAGTAATAAAGCATTTCTCACTCAGGTCCGACTTCCGAGTAAATTAAATTGGTTTCTGGGAGTTTGACAGACAGCTCTCACAAAGCCAGGCCTGCAGCGCTCCAAATGAATCCACAGACAAGGAACTCATCCCGGCCCATCAGAGCGGGAGCGAGCTAATGCAGACTGTCACGGAGAATAGGGCACTTTGAGCGGCGCATTTGGGTTTGTGAATGTCAAAATTATAGTCTGGCTTCCCCGAAAAACCACCAGAGACTGTACTGGGGATTTGTACAGTTTTGGTTTTAAATGGATGTACCCAATTTTTTCCATGTATTTGAGCGAAATGTCATAACCCGGAACATATCACAGCTTTTAAAAGGTTCTATATTCCGCATATCTGACTCTTATGAGCTTTTGGTCATGTTTAGAACACCTCAGAACCATGAAGCTGTGTTTTGTTTCATTCACACGTTTAAATAACCCTTTATTATTAGTCTGTCTACTTCTCCCAAGCTCTGTTCCACCTTGTGATGTCATGTAGTGGTAGTTTTGGTAGCTACTTTTTACCTTTAGTTCAGCAGAGTTTGGTAATTCCAGGGTTGAAATTACCCAAATGATTCTAGTGAAATTGTGTGGAGTTTTAAAACACAGTGGAGCACTTCCTGTATTACCACATGACATCACAAAGTGGAACAGAGTGTTTTCTGTTTGAGAAAAGAACTCTGCAGGGTTTGTGAGTTAAAAATGTGTGAACGAAACAAAACACAACTCCAGGTCTGTTTGGGATGAGGAAACATTGTAACATAGATCAGAAAATAGCATCATATGGGTCCTTTAAGGTAGAAATGTGACCTCTGAGTAGTTTTTCCATCTAATCATAGACTGTTATATCCACTGAGAATCAGGAAGTGTGCTGTTAGTATGCTAGCTGTTGTTCTCATGATGGCAAAATTCCAGTCTGGCTCGGCCATAACTTTTTAATCATAAAAGATAGAAACTTTCTTTTTTTCCTTGAAAACTTCAGATCCATATTTTTCCAAGCATATTCCGGGCATTATCCACACACTGTGTGACGACGTCGAGAAAGCGAGTGTCCAATAGGAACCTTGTTTTTCCACCAAAAAACATGCATTTCCATCCATTCTGATTGGCCCAAACTTTGCCAAAGAGTGTACTGAGTCAAGATGGTCTGTGTCTATGTTATTTTTCTTTGAAAAAGCCGCTCTAAGTGCCAGTATTTCTTAAATAAATGGCACATTACCCATCTTGGTCTGCATAATTGTGCATCCCTTACTATTTTTATTTATAAGGTGCATTTCACTCAGAATGCACAAATCCAAATGTAATATTCATCATGGAAATGCAGGACGTGATGTAGTTTTATGCTCTGAACTGACAGGAGCTGTTTCCATGATTGGCACCAGTAAAGTAATAGGGCGATTGCACTTTTTGTTTTGTTTTGGAGAAATAAGTATAATTAGTTTACTTACAGACTTGTTAATTGTATGAAAGAGCATGAATTTTATTTTCCTTTTTTTCATTTGTATTTCTGGTCCTATAGCTTTTATTACAGCCATATGACACAACTACAGCAGCAGATTGTGAAGTAACAGGTTGTACTAAAAAAAGATGTATAACACTTCATTAGGGGGCAAAAGGTTTAACAAAATGAAGAAAAAAAAATCCAGTACTAAAGTAGCCCTTAGGTCTGGAAGGGTTAAAGTTGTGAAAAGTACTTATAAAGTCATCATGTTGAATCCTTAAGGTGAAAATGAGAAGTAACTAGAACACGGGTATTCCCTTATTAACTGCAGCTCATGTTTACAATAATATTTAATAAATAATAAAATTATAATGATAGAAAAAGTGTTTTAAGGGATTCTCCTGCTTTAGGGTTTTGCATGAGTGTCATAAAGTAGTTGCAGCAGATATATAGATACCTCCACCACATCAGCACATAATCAAACACAGTACAATGTGAAGATTCGTGTGGGTGGTGGAGTTACAGGCAGAACACAATGCAATACAAAAACACAATACAACAGCGGAGGCGTGGGATGCGGGGCGGGCCTGGAGAGTCGCTTCACCTGGCATCACTTGGAGACAACCTTGATCGAGTCCCAGACAGAGTCAATATCCTCAGGTGTCAATATTCTTTAAGTATTTGTGTTTATGTCACACTTCAAAATGTGTTACTGTGACAAGCCTTATTTAGCATTATGTTGCAGCAAGCCTGAGCATTCAAAGTAGTAGAAAGAATCACTTACATAATGACAAGCTTGTAATTTGACTTTATGTTGAGGTTATATCTAGAAGCATGAAGCAAGCAATGTCGGAATACAAGTAAAATATGTTCAAATTATGCAAAAAGACTTTAATCTGAGCTTCATTTTAAGAAAAAAACTGACAACAGATGAGCTGATTTGCGCTGTTAAACAAGTTCCTCTCCAAAAATGCTTTTAATAAGCTAGCTAGCATTAGCCGACAGTTTTTCAGTTAGCCACTCTCACCTTTAATGTTGAAAATCAAACTTCTAAACAGAACCGTGAACGTACGTACTGATCAGACTCCTGAAAATGTGTTTGACTTTGGTTTTTTTTGTTTTTCAGACTATGTTAAAACTTTTTTGGACGTGTTTGCTAACATGTGCATCGTGTCGCCATGGTAACTGCTGAACGTTTCGCCAATACGCATACATGTAGAACGCCGCCAACGTGATGTCACTGCAAAGTCTCGATAAACAGTTTAGTCGTGAAACAAAAGCGGATGCAACTTTTTCGGTTGGGGGTCCGTCGCCGTCTTGTTTCTATGGATACCGTGTGCGAATGTTCCACAGTATGACATTAAGCACTTCTAACTTACATGTATTCAATCGCAGGTGGTTGTAATGGACAAAAATACCGAGGAAAAACAGTGATTTGACGTGTCACTTGGTCGGGTTTGGTCTCCATGAAGATAGAAAGGTTTAAAGCCGTACTGGGAAACATTCTAGACAAAGCCTCTTCATGAAGAAAAGCCCTCAATGTCCAATCAAGAACCTCCAGGCTAACATCTCTAACCTCTGCTTTGTTTCCCATAAAACACCGGCTATTCTTGGTGCTTGGCTAGTCTGTGGAAGTGCAGTTTTTTAAGTGTAGAATTCTCCATGAAACTCGGGCCAAATTTGTGAAAAATGCAGCTGACCTTTTCCGCCGGGCCTTTCTCATCTTTGTGCATAAAATGGGAGACTTCGAAAAGGCCGTAATCATGAAAAAGTTCCCGTAACTTCTGCAGATTGGTGTCCGAGGAGTTCTTTTCAGACAGATTTTTTAGACCAGAAAGAGACAGCGGTTTGGGCAGCCCGTTCTGGTCATTTGGGTTTATTGGTCATTACACAGTCTCGGCCGGGGAAGCTCTGAACCTTGTTACATTTTTACCATTGTAAGTTCAATTGTTTTAAAAGAAAGTTTCTGTCACAGAGTTTAAGACTAGATAATTACAAGATTGGTTTGGTTTTACAAGGCTTTACTATTTGCGATTAAAGTCTGTGCTTCTAACCACCAACTGTTACATAGCAATACAGGCAAATAGAAGAATAGGAATGTCGTGCCTAATGACACAAGAGCTAGAACTGTGATAATCTGCGTTTTCGATAAAACTGTCATATTGTCATTGACTAATATTGTCTTGAATGCAGTTCCATGTTCAGTTTTCCACCTGTATTTAATATTTTTGGTTGATGCTTTGCAGTGACATCATGCCGGGGGTGTTTTAAATACATATATATTGGCAGAATGTTCAGCAGTTGCCATGGAGACCCAATGCACACATTCACAGAAGTCTGAAAACTCAAGAAACAATATAAAATGGATTTAAAGAGCAAAGTTTCAATAGAATGTTGTGTTAGTGTTGTCATCTGAAACCCAGTCATAGTAATTGGTGTGACGTAAAGAGTACTCTATACTGTACACTGCAAGTACTGCATATAAGAACACCATGTACTGCTCCTTCCGTTCTGAGTCCTGTCATAAGATGTAGACCCGGATGTGTGTGGATGCAGAGAGCACACACACACACACACACTCACACACTCACATGGGCAGGTTCACGCTGAGCTCTAATGTGAGCGTATGAATGAAGCCCAGCAGCAGCTCGTGTTACTGAAAGGAACGCTCACACTGGCCTTTTAAAGCATGTCTGTGAAGGCTGTCATGGTGAAGACCGGACTCTGCTATGTCTCGGATCAAATTTCCGGAAAAAGGCTCGTCCAGTAAATATGTGATTACATCAGTTTGGAGCAGGGCCACAGTCTGAGTGGATCTGCTCTTATGTATCAGATCATATTGAGTTTTCACTGAGGGGTCAGACTAATACTGGCCTTCTTGACAAATACAAGCAAATAAGGTTGTACAGATTGCTCTCTCCGTTTCAAATGAACACATTTGACTGAAGAAAAGCTGTTTATGGAAAAGCAGTGAACTGATCCTGACCACAAAAGGAATGGGACATGTTCCAGACAGGATTTTATGCTTTAGTTTAAGGAAAGTAATTCCCAATGTAGTGACTAGGGACAAACCAGTACCACTTTTTTAAAACCGGGATACTCATATCCCTGTGTACATGATCAAATGTACATCCCACTTTCTTGACATATATTAAATATAAATTCATGGGAAAAATACGAACAACCATGATATCATAATGTGTTTAGTGCAGCTTTTAAGTTTTACTGAAACAACCCTTAAAACCACATGGCTCATTTGCATAAACTATAACAGGGATACTGGCTTATTCAGGATATTGAAACCGAGACACTGCCTAATGTGTTGTGTAATAGTGGTATTGGTATCAGCAACTGTTTGACAAGTATGAGGCTATATTCACACATAGCCGAGTATGTTGAGAAACAAATATTTCCCTCACTCCATTTTCCAAAATAACGTTGTTTTCAAAAAAGTTTTTGTATACATCACCCTGCATAAATACCCCATAGAGCACCTTCATAACTACACCAAGCCCATAGTTATGCCTAGAGCCAGTGGGCCCCCAGACAGCAGTCTGTCCAGGTCAGACACAAAACCGACGACGTTGACAGTGAGCAGGAGGGAGAAGTGGCAAAATTGCTGACCTCTGAGCCCTTATTTGTGGTTTCTGGTCATTGATATGATACATGAGGTTTGTACACAAATGCAAACACATGAGAAGTGTTTGCACCAGAAGAAATGCAACTGTTGCTCTGAATGCTTCCATGACCATCATTATAGTAAAAGGTAAACACTGGTCGCAGTTTAGGCGCCTCTGCTGAATAAAACTTTATTTATCTAACGCGAACACAAAACCGTCATTTTCTAGAATCCTGACTCTAGCCGGAGTTTTTAAAAAGATTCATTTTCAGAGGCAAAGTCGCCATTTGTGTGTAAAAGATCAGTACAAATGAAGGGAGATGTTTTTAATAGTACCTGTGTATGTGTAAATGGGGCCAGAGTACGAATACATTAAGGAAGTATGGGGCCGATACCTGATACCAGTATCAGTGCTTCTGTAGTAATGACTAAACACACACACACACACACACACCAGCGCAGTGTACCAGCACACATAAAGAATGAACTTATAAAGCTTGCTTCAAAAAAAAAAGCTTTCACAGAATGGTCTTTTTCTCATGTAAAAATACCAAATATGCTGTGAACAACAGCAACACTTCCTGCACAAGTTATTTTTAAGAAATAATTTAAGTTTGAATATACTAGTAGAAAGAGATACAATCAACTCTTTGTGGACTCTAAAACTGCTCCCACTCTGCTGTAGCTTATGCAGAGGCTCTGCTGTGAAGCAGTCAGAGCTTCTACAGCTGGAACTGTGCATTAAATGTACAAGCAAACACTGTCTTATATATGTGGCTAGATATTATGTTCTATTTTTACCTATTTTAATTATTTTTGAATGATCAGAAACTTCAATATGAGTTGAGGACATGTTGCCATAGAGTTCTACTGTAGTACTAGTAGTAATAGTACTAGTACTGCCAAACCAGAGCTGAAGTTAGCTCACTAACCTCTTAACATTCTTGTAGTGTAGGTCCTTTGTTGGTCTGAAGAAGGCTGTGTGCTTTCAGTCTAATAGTAACAATAGTATATGTGCATCCAAATTTGGAAAAAAAATTAAAATAAATAAATAAATACATATACACATGTCTCAGGACAAGCCCAGTTCCATCCAGTCTGATCCTGAGCAGCTCCGCAGCTCCACACTCTGCACTGTACCCTTTACTGAAGGTGAGACACACTCTTTTTAATCTCACGGGTCTGTCAGAGGGAATGTAATTATGAACCGTGTGTGTGTGTGTGTGTGTGTGTGTGTGTGTGTGTGTGTGAGGGAGCAGACAGGACAACTACAGGCCTGGAAAGAAGAAAAGGATACAAGGTAAAACAAATAAATAAAAGACAAGTTCTGTAAAAATATTACCCATGGTGCCCAGGAGTTGGCATTCTGTGCAAAAACACTACTAATATTGACAACACGTTCATACAAGCACGGTGAACGGTGAAAATGAGCTTTAAATCACATTAGAATGGCATTACCTCCTCAAAAACACCTGGAGTACGTCTACATCTCCAAAACTCAAAATGCTCTGTTCCGCCTTGTGATGTCATGAAGTGATTTCAACATGGGCCCTTTAACTGATGTAAAACTATGATAAATATTTAGCACAGATACCAACAAATTACGTCATAATAGAAAAAACATGGAAACCTGCAATATGCACTTTAAACATATAGAATATTTGACATCTGTTTGGGTAGAAAAAACATGGAAACCTGCAATATGCACTTTAAACATATAGAATATTTGACATCTCTGTTTGGCTAAAATCAAAAGTAGCAATAATGTAAGTTGTAACAGTGTGGAGTATAGGTTTTCTTCTATAAAGAGGAGGAAGCTGCAGAGCCGGAGCCTCTTGTGTCTGGGGAAATATGGCCGACTTTCTTTAGGATTAACTTAAGTAGGTTTAACTGAAGAGCAAACAATAAGGAAGACGCAATTAAAGGACTCCATTAAAGCAACGCCTCTCCCACAAACACCATCACGGAGGCAGTGTTCTTTCTTCTTTATATATTTATTTTGAACACATCCATCAGACAGAGCCAAGGATGTGAAAAAAAACTGCTCTAATCTGTGAGTTTAATAAGTGGGTTTAATATTTGTGGACAGACGCTTGAGAGACTGTAGTGCCTTTTATTCTTGGTTATTCTTCAAAATGTCTGAGCACCTCTTCTCTCATCCCACCCCTAAAATACATATATCGGAAATAAAAGTTTAAGTTGTCCTCTTTTTCTGTAAAAATAGCGTAAAATACCAAAAAAAAATAAATTGCTGGAGCGTTTATTTGTTTCAATCACTACTCTTTTTATTTGAGACCAGGCGATGAATTCCTTCCTCACAAAAATGTTACTCATCAAAACTGGGAAAATGTGGTACTCAAATTCTTTTAACTAGTATGATGATAATTTAGGTGACTATTTATAAAGATGTAGGTGAGTTTATTTAAAATATCTACGGGACGGAGAGTTTCCACATTTGAAAGCGACTCCTGGATTACAGAAAGTGATTCAAACCTTCCCCCAACAGAAACAGACATTTCTTTAGCAAGTTAAAACAAATGACAGAGCAGTGAGAACGTTCATCATCCACATCAGGGCACAAGGAGCGAGCAGTTTTTTTTTTCAGAGCTTATAGTTTATGCTAATGAGCCATGTGGTTTTAAGTTTGGTTATTTATCAAAATATACAGCTGCACCTGGCGTTTAAAGGGGACCAAGCAGTTAAAGATGGTAGAGGATTTTCCAAGGAAGGAGGAGCACAGCAACTGTTTGTCCTTTTTTAAATGCTGCAAATGTGTGAACCCAGCCCACCTCCCCAACAGAACCACCTCCTCCTTATGTTGAAAACCTTTACGGCCACTGCGCTGATCAGAATCGCTGTTGGTTCGGCTGCTACTATTCTCTTTCACTATTAACAACGACATTCAGAGTTATAATGAAGTCGTAAGTGTGAGACTAATGTATGTGTGCAAAATCTTGTCGATTACTTGAGACTTACATTTACTTTTTTAATGAAGAAGTTTATCCTAATAAACAATTTCGCTCCTCATCACTGCTGCAGTTCAAAAAAGCCGCTAAGAACTGCTGGATTGGTTTAGTAAACAGCATCTTGAGTCTGTTGAGTACATAAGAGTCGTACGTAAACCACGTAATCCTGGCACGCCGCAGAGTCCGTTACACTAGAAGCATCAGGAGTTTGAGTGACAACTCAACAGCCAAAAGGGAACGAGGGCCTCTAGGTTCATCTGGCCCCACCACATCCAGAGATGATGGATTTTCATTATTTTGTTTTGGCCATCATAATTAAAATGCTGCTGCATGTCTATAATGCTGTCACAGACAATTTGAAACAGCAAATAAAAAAATCTTCCATACAACCATGATGTTAAACCAGCTCTTATTTGGTATTGTATGGTATATTACACATATTGTGAATTGGACACAGTCATAGAGCATAGCTACACAGACAGACGTACTCCAGCTTACCGTAGCACAAACACAGACAATTGTGTTTGTGAAAACTGTGCAGAAGAAAGCGCTTTGTGCATTTGAGAAGTGTCTTGCCCAGTGACACAACAGCAGTATACAATCGTATTACTCTTATGAATCCACTGCCTTTTCAGTTTATATAGCAGCACCCCAAACTCTTTACCGGGGATCCAGAATACACAACTTTTCAAACATGTGAGTCTGGTCAGCAGTGACTGTCCCTGGGTGTGATTGACAGGTGGATTAGCCAAGCCCATTTAGCACTTTAGCACCATCCCAAATTGAGAACTTGATCAGCAGTGCTACACTTATTACTCCGCCTTTTGACATTTGTATTCATATACTTTGTTGTTTAGTTGGAGAGATACTAGACTTAGCTAGTGATTAGGTCATTAAAACTACAGTATGTACCTTTTTAAGCCAAAAAGTCCACTAAAATAAAAGTTATTTGTTTATTTTTTTCCAATTTGGTTGCATGTATTTCACTGTAAAATAAAGAAAAACATGTGTCCTTACTCTGAGCAAGCTCCACAAACCTGACACATACATCGCCTGGAAAAAAGCCTCTCCTGCTTGTTTCCATGGAGACACCGTTCTTTGACTATAATCTTACACAGTATGGCATAAAACTGATCTGATGGAGAATCTTCTGAAGTATTGCTTTTACTTTCATACGCTGATGTGCACCTTCAGAAAGTTCTGCACTGTATCTTAAAATTTTGACGAGTACAATATTATTTTTAATTACTTTTCGCTACATAGAACCTCAAAAATGTTCCCATACACAGCGCCCTACTTGTTGACAACCCAATAATTACCACTATGCTCTTTCTTTCTCCCGACTTTTCCCTCCTTTCCTTTTTTCCTGACATTGGTGGCGCCCCCGGAGGTCAGGGGAGCGTACTAAGTGGGGAGGTGGTTGATCCCCGTTGCTAATTACACGCCACATGGCATTGTTATTCTGCACTAATTGCGTGCTGTGAGTGAGTAAAAGCGCCGTGCCTTAGAGGGTTTTTAATCTATGTATTAAGCCCTGTGAATTTGGCAGCAGCGCCAGAGCCTTCCCCGCACTCAATAACAGCATTTCCCCGACATAAGCGCATACCGGGTCCTCTAGGGGGCGGCAGAGAGGCAAGGGCTGCAGATTTAGACATCATTAAAGTTTCATTAATTGGAATTCCATGTGATTGTGACGCTACACACAAAAACGCTGTTGTTCTAATTGAGAAATCCAACCCAAATGCCACGTTAAGTGCAATAATATCAAATTTAAGACGTGGTATAAAGTTGTTACCTCCTAAAAATCACACTTGGAGTTGCTAGTTGTTGTTTTAGTAACCTTTTATTATTTGTCTGTCCATATCTGCAAAGCTCAAAATGTTCTGTTCCACTTTGTGATGTCATGAAGCAGTCGTTATTAAGGTAACAGATACTGTTTTAACCTTTAATACTGTAGAGATTGGAAATTCCAGGGCTGAAATCATCCACATTTTTGATTTATGGAGTAAAGGTGTATGGAGTTTAAAAACACAATGGAGCAATTGTATTACCACATCACGTCACAAGGTGGAACACAATGTTTTCTGTTTGAGAGAAAATATCCCTAAATAGTACAAATAGTACATACAATAAACCATAAATTATTATTCAAAAAAATGGAAAAGTATGGAATAAGAGGTGGCTTTAAACTGGCTAAAAAGTTATTTAGAAAATTGAAAACAATTTGTCAAACTGGGGGAACACTGCTCAGCGTATGAGGATATCGTCCTGCCACTAGGGTCCATGTTAGGACCTGAACCAGTTATTTTATATGTGAATGATTTATGTAAAGTGTCAACATTGTATAAGGCAGTATTATTTTTAGATGACACTAATTTATTTTGTGATGCGGTCAATATACAAATTATTATCGGATATAACATCTGAAATGATGCAGCTAAAAATATGGTTTGACACAAACAAATAAAATTTGAATAAAACTAAAGTAACGTTATTTGGAAATCATAAAGAAAAAAAATACAGTTACAGATACAAGGTGTACGTGTAGAGCAGGTCAAGGAGAACACATTTTTAGGGGTGATCATTGATGAAAAGCTCAACTGGAAAGCCCATGTCCAGTATATACATAATAAAATATCCAAAAGTATTGCAGTATTAAACAAAGCAAAGCATGTTTTGGATCACAGATCACTACACATGCTTTACTGTTCACTGGTGTTACCATATTTAACATATTGTGCAGTAATTTGGGACAATAATTATAAAACTACAATAGAACCACTGATGAAACTTCAAAAAAAAAAGAAATAACTATTTACTATTTACAATGTCAGATTTTATCCGCATACTAATCCATTGTTTATGCCAAATTGCTCAAACTGACCGATTTGATTATGTACCAAACTGCACAAGTAATGCATAAGGCAAAAGTAAGCACTTACCACAAAATATTCAACAACTTTTTGTGAAAGGGAAAGCGACTATAATTTTAGAGGCTTTTTAAATTTTTAAGTGTCTCGTGTTCGAACAACAAGGAAGAGTTTTTGTGTCTCTGTGTGTGGTGTCAAATTATGGAACAACATGAAAATAGAACTAAAACTTTGTCCAAATATACATGTATTCAAAAGTGCAGTTAAAAAAGTGGTTATTTCAAAATACTGTGCAGAAGAAGAATGATTAGAAAAAGTGGTTATTTCAAAATACTGTGCAGAAGAAATGAATGATTAGTGTACATATATGTATATATTTGTGTTGTAATGAAATGTGTGTACTGTACAATTCTAGCTTTAATGTATAGGAAATGAGGAGACTAAATGTGTTTTGTCAATTTGGGACAGTAGATAAGGGGTGGGGTTAAATAAGAATTTACTTCCTCCCACTTCTTTTCGGACACAAGCAAAATCAGATATATACATAGATATGCATGTTCTCTGCATTATTGTCTGAATAAACAGGCATTCATTCATAAATAGTCTAAATATTCAGGGTTTGTGTGTTAAACATGTGTGTGAATGAAACAAAACACAAATCCAGGTCTGTTTGTGATGAGGAAATGTTATAGTAGAGATCAGAAAATAACTACTCATTAACCTTTCCTGAGAGTGTGGTGCTAACTGGGGCACTGGTCTGTCTTAGGCTCTGTTAGTCAAGTTAGATTTAAAACTGACCTTTTGTCTGACCATAAAAAACTGACTTGGAACTGTAACTGGAGAATTGATTTTGTTCTGTTTAACAAGTCTCATAAGTCACATAAAACTGTGGTTAAGTTAGCTAACATTGGCCAACAGTTTTTCAGCCGTCACACACCAATCCAAAACTGAAAATCAACACCTAAAAACTTAAAACACCATGAAAACTTTAAATCAACTTCATCATTTTCTTGAATTTTCAGATATAATGACATATCAGGCTGTGCTTGCTAATGTGTCCATGGTAACAGCTGAACATTCTGCCATAGACATACATGAATCCCCTCATATGTGATGAAAACTGGTACTGATGCTCATTTGAAGAACTACCAACATATATGTATCAAATATGGTAACAAATATGGGACAAATATGGCTGCCCTCCCATCATCTGCTTCAAATACTGGACTATAGAATGTTGTGATGTCTGAAACTCTGGTTACTTTGTCAAACATTTCAAGAACAAGAGTTTGGGTAATAAAAGTTTTGCTAAGTGTGAAATATGCTGTTGTATCTCCCAGAGGACACATTGAAACTCAATGGAAATGCGTTAGTGATTCCTGATGGACGGGACTTCAGACGTCTGCTCAAAAATGTACTTCCTGCTTTGTGAGAGGCTGAAGTTTGAAGGCCAAGTGATCCCTGTGTGTCAATAATGCTTAAACGTTTTACTTTTACAACAGAGTATACACAGTACAGTTACATATACACTCAGGAATAGCTGTTTTTCTGAATAGACTTAAGTTGCCCTCACTTAAAAACGTTTGAACCATGCACAAGAGGTTATGTGCAGGGGCAGCACCAGGGGGGGTCTTGAGGGGGGCACTAGACTCCCCTTGAATGGCTAGTGCACCCTCATAGCTCCCCCAAAGATTTACCATCTACAGACTGGTCAAAATGAGACAAAAAAGTATTCTTACTATTTTTAAACTGATTTAAAACTGTAACGGGGCCATCCACATTGAAGACCTTCTCTTCCTCCAACCAAAACTGTCTGCTGGAGTGGGTCAAAGTGCATGTTTTTCTATCACATGGTTTAATAGTAATAATAATTAATAGTAAACATTCAATATTTATCATAGTTTTGGTATCAGTTAAGCAGTAGTCAATGTAGTGCCATAGTACTCGAGACCAGTCACAGTCTCGTCTCGGACTCAAGCACATTTGGACTCGGTCTTGTCTTGGTCTCAAAGGTGCTTGGACTCGGTCTTGTCTCGGTTTTTTCGAAAGTGCTTGGACTCTCTCTTTTCTCAATCTTGAAAGCGCTTGGACTCGGTCTTGTCTTGGTCTCGAAGGCGCTTGGACTTGGTCTTGTCTCGGTCTCAAAGGTGTTTGGACTTGGTCTTCTCTGTCTCAAAGGCGCTTGGACTGGGTCTTGTCTGGGTCTTGTCTGTCTGGAAAGTGCTTGGACTCAGTCTTATCTCTGTCTCAAAGGTGCTTGGACTTGGTCCTGCCTCGGTCTTGTCTCTGTTTCGAAGGCGCTTAGACTCGGTCTTGTCTCGGTTTTGTTTTTGTGTCGAAGGCGCTTGGACTCGGTCTTCTCTGACTCAAAGGCACTTGGACTCGGTCTTGTCTTTGTTTCAAAGGCGCTTGGACTTGGTCTTGCCTCGGTCTTGTCTCTGTTTCGAAGGCGCTTGGATTTGGTCTTGTCTCGGTTGTCTCTCAAAGGCGCTTGGACTTGGTCTTGCCTCGGTCTTGTCTCTGTTTCGAAGGCGCTTGGATTTGGTCTTGTCTCGGTCTTGTCTCTGTTTCGAAGGCTCTTGGACTTGGTCTTGTCTCGGTCTTGTCTCTGTTTCGAAGGCTCTTGGACTTGGTCTTGCCTCGGTCTTGTCTCTGTTTCGAAGGCTCTTGGACTTGGTCTTGCCTCGGTCTTGTCTTTGTTTCGAAGGCGCTTGGACTCAGTCTTGCCTTGATCTCGAAGGCGCTCGGACTTGCTCATTAAATGGATATAGATTTATAAAATACATTGAGGTATATGTACCAAAATAACTGTAAAACACAAATAAACATAGATAATTACAAAGTTGGTTTGACTTGGTCTCAATGAATCTTGGTCTTGTCTTGGTCTCACAAAGTAGTGCTTATGCTTAGTCCTGAAAAGAATATGCCATGTGGTGTGTAATTAGAATATTGGGGGTTGTTCTCCAGACCTGAGCTACGATTTTGGTTCCCATCACAATATCTGAACCTTTGCAGCTGTAAATACCGATAAGCTATCTTCTTTAGTCCCATGAGGAGGTCAATCAGGGAGCAAACGGGCCCAGAGACTCATTCAGATCCACGACAATGGAGCTTTTTGTATTGATCATTGTGACTGAGACTCATTGCCCGTCTGAAGTGGTTTTGGCTTTTTGGTTAGGAATATTTATTTCATGTTCCAGTGGATTCTTCCTTACAGAGTTCATTTTGTTGACTGAAATTGTGTTAATGCCCAATATAATGACTCTTGGGAGCTTCAGGTCACGTTGGAATGTTGTTACTTTCTCAAAAACAGACCCAGAGTTGTGTTTTGTTTCATGCACACACATTTTATTTCACCTTTTATGCAGGGTTTGTGCGTTAAACATATGTGTGTTGGGGAGTAGGTGGAAAACAGACCCAGAGTTGTGTTTTGTTTCATGCACACACATTTTATTTCACCTTTTATGCAGGGTTTGTGCGTTAAACATATGTGTGTTGGGTGAGTAGGTGGGGGTTGTGGGTGGGGGGTGTATACACTTTAATTACTGTGATCAATAGTCACTTGTCAGAAACGGCTGCTTAGGTGAAATGGTTCATACCGATGGCCGGATCCATACGTTGGCTGGATAATATTGGCTGACGTGGCACAAAGGGGAAATCTCTCATGGTGTTACTCTGCTATTACCGCATCGACACGGTAAATGACAATATTTATTTCACTTCAATTATCTCTTTTTAAATGTCCTAGATTAGGTAAAATTGACTCCTGTGATCTTTAAAGACTGTATAGAGGATTTTCTAGTGTAACCGACTCTCCGGCTCTGTTGTTTTTACGTATTTTTGAGCTATAAAAGCACATGTCAATGGCCTGACGTGTGTCCACTTGCAATTTCTTCAGTTAAAAAGGTTCAAATTTCATAAAAAATACCCACATCCCTGTAGTACCTCTGACCTCCATGAAACTAAATCATATTTTCACAAATCATGAGTTATTCTGCATGTTTTTTGTACTTAAAGTGTTCAAATGTTCATGTGGTGCGTCCATCCGCCCTTAACTGATGATTTTTAAGCTTTAAAATTTTCCTGAAACGAATCAAATTTATTTATTTATTTTGGCATATTTTCAGAAGTGTTTTTAGTCCCTCATGAAATTTCATCTTTCGTGAATAGATATTTCCCCCAAAATATTCAAACACATTTTGTCCATTTCTTTATAATTCAAATATCATGTTTTCAAGTTTTCATGTTCAAATTACTCAGAATCTGAGTTAGAAAAATAAACAGTTTTAAGGTTATTCTCGGTCACACCACATGACATTTTTAAGGCCGTTGCAAATGCATCTATATAAAAGAAACACAAAAAATGCTTAATATAAATGTCAAACATAGATTTATGCACCTGACATTGTAAATATTTGAAAAAGTTCAACGGAAACAATTTTTTTTAAATTTGCCTGTTAAAAATCCTTATACATTGACCCTTGAATGTAAGAGCTGTTTAAAGTTATACTGTGACATTCCAGGTTGACCCTTGAATGTAAGAGCTGTTTAAAGTTATACTGTGGAACATTCCAGGCAGAGCAATGATATATCCACAGAAACAGCACGTGAAGGACCTCCAATCGAAAAGTTACACAGTGCACCGTTAAACCCAAATGGCTATATATGTAAATCCAAAGGTGTGATTCATCATTTAAAGTACATTTACAGAACAGCTTTGAAAATATAGCGAGGAGTTTTGGGCCAACATTAGCTGCATTTCCATTAAACAATTACACAAAACTTTATCAATCTTTTTACAAATGTAGAAAAACGCACAATTTTGCATCTACACCCTTACACATTTGACTCAACACTACATTTTCTTGTGTTTGCTTATGGTTCAAATATGGCGACGGATGCAAACAATACTTTCATTTTCCCATTTTCAATTTCAATACATCCATGTTTGATTTACCCCACATAAATTCATTTCTGGAGCATTTGCGATCTAAATGAACCCGATGAGGTGTTGTCGGCGTCTTCTTAGGGAAACGACAATCCCCGTCCACTCGAGAGCGACTCGTGCGGCGCTTCTGGGCGGCGCTGGTCCCGAATCAAATTTAAAAAGTGTTTCCTCGTTCGTCCAAACAAGCTGCGCCATTCTCGATTACTAGCGTTACATCTTGTTTTGCATTTCTTTGATTTTGCTTGTAGTTTTGTAAAATAAGCCAAAAAATTAGTAAGAAATGGGTGTTTTTTTCTCTCTTTTTTTAATTGATGTGTTTCCGTTATTTAAATTTGGATTTATTAGCCGATGGAAACGCATTTAGGGTGCGGTAAATATCTAAGGGTCCAATGTCCAATCCATCAAAATGTTGCCAGTATTGTATTTCTGCTTGACTAATAAAGAGAGTTCAGATTGATGCTGCATTGTGGAACATTCCAAGGAAATAAATTCTCCATGGAAACAGGCTGGATCCATTATCTGCCCAAGCAGTGCAAACTAATAATCTAAGGCACCAGACTTGCACTCTTTCTCTATATCTGTCTTTTTCTTTCTCTAAACAGCTCTCTCCCTCTATTTGTCTCTTTGTTTGTCTGTCTCTTTCTCTATATCTGTCTCTTTCTTTCTCTAAATCTCTCTTTTTTTGTCTTTCTTTCTGTCTCTTTCTCTAAATCTGTCTCACTTTTCCTCTAAATATCTCTCTGTGTCTGTCTCTTTCTTTCTCTAAATATCTCTCCCTCTATTTGTCTCTTTCTTTCTTTGTCTTTCTCTATCTGTCTCTTTCTTTCTCTCTAAATATCTTTCTTTGCCTGTTTCTTTCTCCATCTGCCTCTTTCTCAAAAAATCTCTCTCTATCTTTCTTTCTCTAAATCTTTCTATCTGTCTCTTTCTTTCTCAAAATCTCTCTCCCTCTATTTGTCTATTTCTTTCTTTTTCTTTCTCTAAATATCCCTCTCTCTTTCAGTAAATATCTCTTTCTATCGGTCTTTCTCTGCTCTCTCTCTATCTATCTCTGTTTCTTTCTCTAAATATATTTCTATTTGTCTCTTTCTTTCTTTCCTTGTCTCTTTCTCTAAATCTGTCTCACTCTTTCTCTAAATATCCCTCTGTTGTCTTTTTCTTTCTGTCTCTTTCTTTCTCTAAATATCTCTCCCTCTCTTTCTTTCTTTTTGTCTTTCTCTTTCTGTCTCTGTTTATTTCTCTAAATCTCTATCTGTCTCTCTCTTTGTCTTTGTCTCTTTCTCTAAATATATTTCTATTTGTCTCCTTTTTGTGTCTGTCTCTTTCTCTATATCTGTCTCTTTGTTTCTCTAAATTTCTCTCTCTCTCTCTCTGTCTTTCTCTCTAAATATCTCTCTTTCTTTGCCTGTTTCTTTCTTTCTCTGTCTTTCTTTCTCCAAAAATCTCTCTATATTTCTTTCTTTCTCTAAATCTCTCTCCCTCTAGTTGACTCTTTCTAGTTTGTCTTTCTCAAAATATCTTTTTCTCTCTCTTTCAGTAAATATCTCTGTACATCTCTCTCTCTGCCTCTTTCCTTTTCTATCAGTCTCTTTCTTTCTCTAAATATCTGTCTTTCTTTTTCTAAATTTCTTCCTTTCTGTCTCTGTTTCTCAAAAAATCTCGATCTTTCTTTCTCTAAATCTCTCTCCCTCTATTTGTCTCTTTCTTAATTTGTCTTTCTCTTTCTTTCTTTCTTTCTTTCTTTCTTTCTTTCTTTCTCTAAATATGTCTGTCTCTCTTTCTCTCTATTTGTCTTTCTCTTTCTGTCTCTGTAAATATCGCTTTCTTTTTTTAACTCTCTATCTGTCTCTCTCTTTCTCTAAATATCTTTCTATCGGTCTTTCTCTGCACATCTCTCTCTCTGTCTCTTTCTATCTGTTTCTTTCTCTAAATATATTTCTATTTGTCTCTTTCTTTCTTTGTCTCTTTCTCTAAATCTGTCTCACTCTTTCTCTAAATATCTCTCTGTCGTCTTTTTCTTTCTTTCTCTGTCTCTTTATTTCTCTAAATATCTCTCCCTCTCTCTCTTTCTTTTTTGTCTTTCTCTTTCTGTCTCTGTTTATTTCTCTAAATCTATCTGTCTCTTTCTTTCTGTCTTTCTTTTTCTGTTTCTTTCTCTAAGTATGTTTCTATTTTTCTCTTTTTGTGTCTGTCTCTTTCTCTATATCTGTCTCTTTGTTTCTCAAAATTTCTCTCTCTCTCTCTCTCTCTGTCTTTCTCTCTAAATATCTCTCTTTCTTTGCCTGTTTTGGCAAAAGAAAGAGATTTTTCTCAAAAAATCTCTTTATCTTTCTTTCTTTCTCTAAATTTCTCTCCCTCTAGTTGACTCTTTTGTCGTTTTGTCTTTCTCTTTCTCAAAATATTTTTGTCTCTCTCTTTCAGTAAATATCTCTCTGTACATCTCTCTGTCTCTTTCCTTTTCTATCAGTCTCTTTCTTTCTCTAAATCTCTGTCTCACTCTTTCTGTAAATATCTCTTTATCTGTCTTTCTTTCTCTAAATATCTCTCTATATATATCTCTATCTTTCTTTTATTCTTTCTCCATGTTTTTTTTCTTACTATCTCTCGATCTGTCTCTATCTTTCTGTAAATATCGCTCTATTTCTTTCTATAAATATCTCTCTCGATCTGTCTCTCTTTCTGTAAATATCTCTCTATCTGTTTCTTTCTTTCTCTAAATCTGTTTCTCTCCTTTAAATCTCTGTCAAATTGCAGAAATAAGAGTTGAAAATGTAATAATAGAAATAGCTCCTTGTATAATTCAGTGAGTTTTTAAAGAGTTTTTCAAGTCTCATAAATACTTTAAACCTGCATTACGACTGACCGTGAGCTCGCCTCTTCACAGATCTGACCTGTACTTAGTAACTCAGCCTAGAGGAGTCACAAGCTTTTCTCCATAGAGATACATAGAAGTTTAAGGCGAGACACTGCAGGTCACAAAGAACAAACTTTCTCCTGTACTTAAATAAATGTATGTAAGGAGCATTATATTATAGCTTATACGTTTTTCATCTTGCAACATTTTTCATATAAAAAATGAGTAATTTTGTGTATTTAAACAGAATTCATGACAAACAAGATGCTAAAAAATATACAGACTGGATTTTGAACGTCTTATTTAGAATTTGAGCAAACTCTCTGACCAAAAATATGCCCCCAAACTCTAATTTTCTTTTTTTTTTTTCTTTTTTTTTGAGTTAAAAGTTGAATAAATCAGATGTGAAATTAGATCGACAGGAAGTTTAATCAAAATCATGTTTAGTACAAGAGTGTAAATGGGTGTATCACATGACAGAGACCATGTAAGTCAGTGCTGATTGCCATTTTTAGTAGTTTTATTAGTAGTTCTGTTGTTTCCACGTGAAAGCTACATGCTAAGAAAGAAAACACCATAATGCCATAGTTTGTAACATTCAAGACAATGCAGTAACATCTCCATGGAGACAATCGGGTGGTGTACTCCCCAGAAAAGTTGAATTGTGCATGTTTAAGAGCACACTCCATTCAGTTGCAGTATTAAACGAGAGTAAAGTCATTGGTTATATTATTGCACGCTGCTTTCTCCATTTCGTGCTGTTAATGACAGAGCGTTTGCTGTTGTGTGGGTGGTCCTCCTCCGGAAGAATGAAAGCACACATTTACCGAGCGGATCTCAAATAGTCGGGATTAAAATCGTGCGAATCAATAGAGCCACCTCTGCCTGTGACCTCTGACCTTTGATAAATTACCCGTACGCCGCCGGAGACGACCTCGCATATCTGAGCCTTGTCTGGAGAATTCTGTTCTAACCACTTTCTTTCAGTGACATTTCAGCTTATTCTTACGGCGAGCCAAAAGAGAAAAAAGATGACATTTTTCTTTTGAGTCTCACCTCTAAATGATACAGGGCCGAGTCAATGAATAACTCACTTTCAATTAAGTTAAAGTGTATGATTTCTTAAAACAGAAGTCTCTCACCAGAGAATTCTGAGATATACAGTTTAGCTGAGCCATGCAGGTTTGAGTACAGTCCGAGACCACGGCCCATTGAGACCAAATCAAAACCATTCCTGTCATTCTCTACATTGATTTGTACACAGCCCGGCCCCTCAAAAAGTCACCACCTGGAGTTATCTCAGTGCGGTGATGTGGGGTTGGTGCAGTCGGTCAGGTGGAGGTTTAGCAACAGTTTGTGCTCAAAGAATGAGGTCAGCTGATACCTGATTGACCAGGTTTTTCCAACGATGGATTTGTTGTTCCCTGATGTCGGATCCACCGTGACAATGCCAAAATACACTGGGCTCCAACTGCAAAAAAGTGGTTCAGGGAGCAGGAGATGTCATATTCACACATGGACTGGCCACCTGAGAATCTCTGGGATGTGCTGCCCTTAGCAAAAAGAACTTTAGTAAAGTGAGTGAATGAGTATACTTATACTTGTATACTTATTTCATACTAAAACTGAGGAAGTGAAGATGATTTTTTTATATACTAAATAATTGATATACTTAAGAATAGTATATTGAAGTATACTTGTTGTATACTGAAAAGTATGAGCAAAAGAGTGAGTATGAGTACATAATACTTACACTTTAATACTAAAACGTATACTTTAGTAAACTTTATACATCTATAAATAGTGCATAAATTGTGTACTACAAGTAATATGCCAAGCAACCTTCAAGTGTGACAACATGTAAACTAGTAAAAATACATTGAGTGTATTCTATAATAAACTGAACATGAGGACTCAAAGTAGAGAACTGCTCCAGCAGCTCGGCAGCAGCTCAGTTAGTAGAGTGTTTGTCCACTGATCCAAAGGTTGGAGGTTTGAATCCTGCTCTCGACATAACAAACACTGTTGGTTGAGCAGTCAGATCTACTGAACCACAGGTTTGTGTGGCTGTGTGACTCCAGCTCCCACAGATGAATGCTGCTGCTGTGTCCTTGGAGAAAAAGTGCTGTATGAAAATATGTCCATTTACATGGCAGTATATACATGAATGTACTTGTATTATTTGCAGTGTACTTTTGCAAAAAAAAAAAAAAAAAGAACACTTTTGTAAACTTGAAATGTTCCAATTTAGTCTGAAAAGTATTAAATTAGTATACTTTCTAATACACTAAAAGTACATGGTCTTTAATGTACTTGTTATACTGAAGCATACTTATTAAAATAAACTTTAAATACTTTTTGCTCAGGTGGAGAAGTTTTGCGCAGTGCTCAGACTCGACCATCATCAATGCAAGATCTTGGTGAAAAATGCCATAATCAAAGCCAATGAAATATTTGAGTGTGTGACCTTTTATTTTTGGTGGCGACTCTTTTGTCAACGTTTTTATAGATCTGTTTCCATTTTATCTGAGTAACGTTCATTCATGTGAGCTTAAACACTCTGCGCCCCTTTGTTGGACCCATCCACTGTTTGAGAACCACTTCTTTAATCCGACTTCCACAGGCGCTTTAAAGAAAACTGCTTCAAAGTTCATCAAGTTTCTAACATTTACAGTTTCATTATCCGAGTCCAAGCGCCGTGGAGACCGAGACAAGACCGAGTCCAAATGCTCTGGAGTCCAAGACGAGACCAAGACCGACAAAAAGAGTCTCGAAACCAAAACCGGCCTCGCACTAGTAATCCTGTATTCAACGGGAATCGCACCGCCGACCTTGCCCAACCAATACCGACCGAAACTCTCTTACGAACCGAGCTTCTGTCACTGTCAAATACTTGTTTCCATGGAGATGTTATCGCTTTACCTCCGATATTCCAAAGTACTCCGTTAAACTCGTCAGTACAGGCGAGATCTGCGAGAAGAACACGTTTTAAAATGTATTCTAGGCGACTAATGAAACAAATGCACCTTTATATAAGTTTAAAACCAAATTGTTGAACGTTAAAAGACGAGGTAATAGCATCTCCATGGTACCCTCAACCTGAAAAGTTCCACATTGCATCTATAAAACGGTCAAAATCGGGTAAAGCGACATAGAATTGAAACTTTTATCTTGTGTTTTTGTGTAGCAATGAATCATCTCTAACTGGATTTTCCACATTTTTGTAAGAACACGCAATCTATTGGTCGTTTTGGGTAAATTAAAGTGTACATACCGTTCCATTAATACAATCTGGAACCAATGGCACTTACTCATTTGGGTCTCATGTCTCACCATACCTATTATTGTTCGGTGTAACGCCGCGTAACTGCTGTGAATCACTCTTAAATGTATTTTCAGTGTCTCTCAGTGGCATTTTCTCCCACACACAGTAGAAGTGACTAAGTGTCCTGCCAGCGGAGAAGACTGTGCCAAACCCCGAGCTTTGGAGATGCTCTGTGGTTTTTTTGTTCTGTTGGACAAGATTCGGCGCAGTCAAATTGGATTCACTGACACGCTACCATTCTTAAATTATAGCGGAGAATAGTAGGATATGAAAAACTGTCGCTCGTTTGTGTTTCCAGTTTGTTTGCTTTTCTGTGAAGCTAAAATGCATGTTTAGTATTTTAGACATTATTTAAGCGTCTGAGTTTAAAACGTAACTGATATTTTTGCATGTTTGTGGCTAATTTCTCTACTGAAAAAAGGTAGCGGTTAACTTGAAACCTACAGCTTCATGACATCACAAGGTGGAACAGAGCATTTTGAGCTTTGGAGACATAGGCAGACTAATAATAAAGACTTACTCAAACTTGTGTGAATGAAACAAAACACAATCCAGGTCTGTTTTTGAGGAGGCAACATTAATAAGCGTGAAACGTAAATGGAAACCCACTTATTTTCAGTCAAATCAATCTGAATGTGGATCAGTTTGTACTCTAAACCCACAAATAACAATAAAACAACATCCGTATAACAAATAAAGTATTAATTGTACATAAAATCCGCGATGACCTCACTACAAGTCCTAAACCTTGTGTTCAGGGAGATCAACTTCAGCTTTTTTCCACCTGTTCTTATACATTTACTCCTAAAAATGTAGCAAAAATATGAAATCTGACTTTCCTCTGTGTAAAGCTCGTTCGAGAAGGAAGCGAGTTATGAGAATAGAGATGCAGCAAC
>KN488577.1:8636-19684 GCA_000787155.1 Scartelaos histophorus | reverse complement strand
TATTACAACATCGTTTTTTCTTTTTTTCTTTTTTTAGTAAATGTACTCATGACAGAGGTTGCCCACTAGTCGGTGCAAAACATCCGTCACTGAGGAAGTCAAACTATGCTTCAGGCTATTGACTTAAGGGATCTGGTTGACTCGCAGCGTTCAAAACCGGCAACCAACCAGCTGCAACTGAATAAATATAGTGCAATTGTGATTTTAATTATAGCAAAATATAGAAATATTTATGGCACATACCACTAGGCCTAAGTAATCTACACTGGCCACTACTACGTACGCTTAATTATATGCAACATTTAACAATTTGCTTAAGCTAGGGTAGACTAATACGGTAGTTAAAAATCACAAAGAACATCATGATGAAATACCTGTGGGTGTGAATATTCACGAGTTCTGCGTACAGCTCCAGCATCAGAGTACAGGGAATGTTGGGTAAATGTTGGTTGAGTAAAATAACCAACTACTGATTATTATCACAATAATACTAATAAAAAACAAACCGAGGCAATCACAAGACAAGCCTTTTATTTTACTTTAAAATATACAAAGTGACACAAAAGACCACCAAACACACAATAATAAAGTCATCATTGATTTTGTCAAGTCCTGAGGCAGTTTACAGTACATATAGGGTAAGGATGTTGTCTTACAGGGAGTAGCCTACAAAGCTTATGGCATTGCTTTAAGATGAGGCACTTTTGTATACCAGGCCATAGGCCATATTGTATTCTAACTTCATATATTAAAGGGGGAAAAAAGGTTTTGTCAACTTGATTTTGAGGTAGCATTTACAA
This sequence comes from Scartelaos histophorus, assembly GCA_000787155.1. NCBI lineage: Eukaryota > Metazoa > Chordata > Actinopteri > Gobiiformes > Gobiidae > Scartelaos > Scartelaos histophorus. The sequence goes on along the minus strand of KN488577.1, from coordinate 18,884 downwards.
TTAAAACTTTAACTTTTTGTTATCTTTTTACTTCATTTGCTTTTAATAAGCTTAACAACTAAGGGAATATAAAACATATTCTACAAATTATTGCAATAAAATCTAATCTAACTAGTCATGCAAATTTTACAAAGGGCTGGAATTTCAGTGAAAGTTTTAGCTTTCAGTGGATTAAATTTTTTTATTTGTTTCTTATACCCTGTACCTTTCACAATATTTAAATAGTCATATGCATATTATGTCCCTTTTCTTTCCCAATTACATAATAAATACTGGTAAAGCATATTCATATTTTCCCACCATTTAGTCACCCCAAATCATTTTAAATAATTAAATAAAAAATAAATAAGTATAAGAGGAAGCCCACTACCAGTTTTCATCTGAGAATGAGCTAGAGCTGCCTGAATCAGTGTCTGCATCGGTCAGTCCATCAAAGTCCCAATCCGCACTGGAGCCACTGTCATCATCCTCCTCAACAGAAAATCTGCGAGCTGAACTGAGGCATGCTGGGTAAACGCGCATTGAGACACATACAGGGCCCAAAGTGGATACATAAACTGCCATAATGCCCTTCCAGCTGTCTCGGACTGGATCATATTCATGGATAAGGACCCTGTTTTTGTTATGCTGCAGAAGAGTTTGTGTGAGGAGAAGCAATTTGCCATTGTGCTGGATCACCTGGTAATTTAGGGCTCGACTGTCTATAGGAATGTCGCGCAGTCTCCTCCACTCCCCTCTGGTCGGACTATAGGCCTTTACAACAGGAATGTCACAAACACAGATAATTTGGTCTTGAAACACACAAGCTTTGTGCAGCTTGTCTCGCCTCAGTGAACCACAGTGACGCCAGCGGTTCTTCTTGGGGTCGTAACAAAGCATTCGTCTTTTATTCACAACATATAAGTGATCATTCAGTGCCACTACTTGCATTTTTCCCAGAGAGTGAGGAAGAGGAGCTACAAATGTCCACTGGTTCCTTTGAACGCTGTAACATTCAACTTCTTTAATTCTGGCATCAGTAACTGGGTTTCTACCACCTAAAAGGTACACGTGACCATTGAGGTAACCCATCCCTGAGTGGATCCTCCCAAGAGGTCTCTCTGCCAACTCCTGCCAGGAGTTTTTCACTGGATTGTACAACCAGAAATGTTTTGACAGGTGTGAAGCGAGGTACAGGTTGTTTTCTGGGCTTGCACAGGCATTTAGGGACTCCACAGTAAAGCGTTTGTAATCCTGGCTGCTCAAGTCTTCAAGAGGTGGAGACATGAAGTAGAGATCCTCCGAATAAGGATCACAGCACATTATGTTATCATTTGGCAAACCAAAGAAAATAATCATTTCTTTGGCACTCACACCTATTCTGTGTTTTGGCAAAGGTGCAGGAAGTCCACAGTTGGTATCTGAGGAGGAGCTGAAGACAGAAGCAATATAAGTATCAAGGAAAGGCCTTGCCATGAGACCTTCCAGATAACACTTGTCTTTTTCTGTAAACAAGTCCCAGCGCACACATTTAAGAACTTGCATTGCATCTTCCTGTGAAGCATTCGCCTCAATCCATTGTAATGCTGCAGAGCATACCTGTCTCTCACAGTCAACATCTAAGGAATCTAACAGGAGAAGTTCTTTCAGTTGTTTCAAGTCCAGGCCACATAACTCCCCAGTATTGCACAGCAAATTGAAGTTTCTAGCTATGAAAGCTTGGGCATTATGTTTAAGATCAGGATTGTCAAAAGTGTCCGCAAATTTTAAAATCATGACGCAATTGGAAAGGTCCAGTCGTCTTGTCATAAAACTCGAGCAAGCCTCTCTTATATATTCAAGTTGAAGCATGTTAGATGCAGCATATAGTCTTTGGACATTTCTTTCTGTAATAGAAACTCTTCCTGTGTAACAGTAGTCTATAATGACCGACATGGATTCTGCATCCACACCACGGATGACCACCCTCTGTTGAATACTTTCATTCAAGCCTCCAGTAAACATACTTTTAAAGTAGGGACTGGCCGAAGCCAGGACGATACGGCTGCACAGAAAAAGTTGCGGTCTGTCCCCTGTGGCAGTGTCGCCGCTGTGCTCCAGTAAGTCTCCTTCGCTCAAAACTTCGATGGTCACGTCTCCCAGCAGATGACAGTCGTACAGCAGCTTCATTTGCTTCATGACCCCCTGAGCGTGATTTGCGTCCTCCAGCACCTCCGGACCGCCGAAACAAGTCAGCGCTGAAGCCATTGATGTCCAATTATAAAGACTTTGCTGACGTTTGGATAAAGCACATCGAAGTCATTCGTTTTGCATGTCCCACAAAGGTTGCTGGCACTAACACGACGTAGACGGAATACAGTAAGCTAAAATCCATCACCAGCGGCTCCGTGTACATGAAAGCGACCGTCATAAAGGAAGCATTTTAACGACATTTCATAGATCTTGTCATTTCGATAAGACACAAAGTCCTTGCTCTGCCAAAAGTCATCAGCAATAAGACTTGTTCGCTTAGTAAATATAGGCTGCCCACCAGACGGATTTTCACTAAGCGTAGCCAGCCAGGCTGTAAAATAACAGATGGCCACATCCACAATGAACTTCCGGAAGATTCTATCAAGATAAAATATGTACATCACAAACTGTCGTTTTTATTTGTAAATATTCACGAAATATAGCATCATATATAATTTACCTATTTAAACAAATGGACTTTTCTCTCGTATTTATAATTTCAAATTCTATAAGAATATCGAATATCATCTATTTATTTTATTTTGAAAGTCACCCTCCTTCGCCCTTTGTGAGCACGTGGGTGTAAGCTGTGCTCTGATTGGTTTACATACAGGCCTATGTGAATAAATAAATATTAAGACAACTGCCGTTAATTACAGCTGCTACTACTACTAAAAAATTGATCCAGTTTAAATATATAAAATTTGAATTAATTTGTATTTTGCCGAAGAAAAATATATGGACAAAATATATACACATTTTAACATTTTATTTACTTGCAGTGCTTGTGTCTACAGTTAAGATCGTTAATCCTTTTTAGCCCCTCTTGGTTTTGGATGGTCTTGTGCACAGTGATTAGAAAAGGAAAAGCAGAGGGCAACTCCACCCTGCGGCTCAGCTTCTGGTGTCCCCAGTGAATGCACCGTAACTTCTCGGCTAAATCTCTTCTCCCTGCTCGCTCCAGTCCATCTTGAAGGAGTTTTGTTTTGTTGGGCTTTTCACGTGATTTCTCATACCTGAATTGAAAGTTAACACCAAAATATGCAGATCTTATATACATTATCTTACTGCAGACTATCGTGCATGATTATTACCAAAGTTTATAATTAAGATTCACCTTACCAGCTTTCTAACATGGCCCTGGCTTGGTTCTTTTTGTCTTTAGATTTCGAGTGAAATTTAGCAATCTCGGATCTGTTAAAACCAAGCTCATACGCAAGAACAGGCCACTCAAAGCCCAACTGAGAGGAGAACTCCTGCAGTGTTTTCAGATTTATAACAGCATCCTAAAAGCAGAGTAAACTATAAATGAAAAACACTAATTACTTACATTTTACATCTGCCACAACAGCTAAAACAGATCACACCAGATACTCACCTCTTGCGTTTTGTTAGGCATTGTTTCTCCCAAATGCAAATGTAGACTAATGCTTTTCAAAAAGGTCACACCAAATGAATAGTTTATAGACACGTTAAAACTGGACTTTGCATAGAGTACATACAAGCAAAATGTGTAGTGTTACTGAGGAGATTCAAAATAAACAGGTTAGTCAGTTAAACATTAGTCACTTGACATCACTTATTAAACAGCACGCAAAACAGTCCTACCAGCCTTCAGCAGTGACTAGTACATGAGGTGCAATGAAGACAAAGCAAATAGTCTTTTCACTCCTTTCACATTACAAATGTCTTTTTATTCATTGACGAAAGCATTAGGATTCCATGTGCAAGATTAATGCGGCACTCATGTAAATTCAACAATACAAGTATCTGTTGTGCAAACAACAGCTGTATCAAAAAGCCAAAGTAATGCCTCACTTTAGATTTACATGTTATAGTGAGTGCCTTGTGATAATAGAAGCTCAAAAAATACAAACCTGCTACAACCATATAACCTTTAGAAGGCACATGATGTAACAGAATACAGTATGTGATGGGCATTCATGTTATTTTAAGTAAAGAAAAAAATACAGTTTGTTTATACCAAGACAAAAGCGTTACCTTTAGGATCGTCAAAATAGCTGCACATTAATTAATTAATAACACACAACAAAAAAGCAAAGCACAAAATAAAACATACACTTTGTTTAGTAAATTATCTGTAAAGTATTGCCAGGTTATTTAGCCGGCTCTGTCAGTCTGTTTCAAAGTCTGTTTCAAGGGTAATAATCCACAGATCCAGCCTGCTGGACCCACCATACCCCATTTATTGGACCTTTTCTCAAAAAGAAGTGCTTTTGGGTGTTAACAGTCCTTTTCTATTTGGCTCATAGTCCAAATTTTACATAATTCTGACAGTGTACATTTCCAAATAATTCTTCAGTTACTACAGTATAACCCTGTGCACCATTAGCATTCATTAAATTATTATTTAACTTAATAGCAGCCATCTTTCCAGCTTCCATCCCTTAATGCGCTTAGGGCAGCAATGCTCTTTGGGGGAGTCAGTAAGCTGAGAAAGAATGAAGAACAAATTTAGATAAAATGCACATCGAAACCACACTACATAAAATTTTCTATAACTATAGGTGCACGCATATACTTACCTCCGTGTGGGCTGTGAAACTTTGCTTGTGCGTAAACTTGTTCCTACAAAAGATGCTGGACGTGGAAGGGAGCTTCGAGGAGGGTGACTGGAGCTGGCCTTTAAAGACAGGGGTACTAAGCTGCTGCTGCTCGGTTTGAGAGGCTGAGGCAGTCCAGCACTGCTGGAGATAGAATTCATACTGGTGGAGGTGGTTAGGCCTGTGGAGGTGGGACTATGCTGGATGGTTGGACTCACATAGGCAGTGGCTTTGAGAGGATGTCGAGGCATAGATGGGAAGTTGCCCACACTCTGAACACGCTGACTAAGCTGACCTGGAGGAGGAACTGAAAGAACAATATTCTTATTATCTGGACTTTTCAAATAGCGGCAAAGCTGACACAAACGTTTAAAAACTTATGTAAATCATAGTCTTACTGGAGGACTGAAGCCGTGCAAGTCCACTGGATGAGTCAAAACTCTGGCTGTTCCGAAGGGTGGGCATTGAAGGTAAAGATGAGGGGCCATGTGCAGGGTTTACAAGGGTTGACAGGCAGGGGATACTGGGAACACTAGGCATGCTTGGAGCTCGGATCAGATTGGGCATGCTTCTTCGAAGTTTGTCTAAGCAAGCATATTAAAAATAAAAACTGGGTTTTGAAATTTACAATGGATTACAGTCTTATTTATACAATTACAAGGATTATGCAGATTCAAAGATGTTCTAAAGGTGTTCAAAGATGTTATAAATATATGTTATGACATATTGAAGAATACTTGAAATGACAGGCTTACCTGTGCTATTGTTTGACAGTGTGGGTGATTCAGTAGTCAGGCTTGACGGCCCCGAGAACTGTGAAAGTCCATTGAGTGAAAACTGGGAGGTGCTGCGTCTGCAGTCTCTTATAGAGGAAAAGGTGTGAGAGTGAGGCAGACCAGCTCGCTGCATAGACCCAGTACGAAAGAGTCGAGGTTGAGGAGGAGGAAGCTGGTCATAACCTTCGTCCTCCTCATCTTCTTCCTCCAGATCCATTTCACTTCTCCTCAGGGAGTGTATGGAAAAAGTGGAACTGCGGCGGCTAGTTGTTGATGAGGTAGAGGCGTAGTCTTGTCTGAGACCTACAGGACAACAGATAATTATGTGGTGCAGTGATATGTTTTATTGCAAGGTTAAGAAGATGAATTATTCAAGTAAAATGGTTGAATACACTGGTATTGGAAAGTTTATATGGTGCCTCATGCATAATTAACCACCATGCAGACATATCAAATAAATCTCACTGCCAACTTGTTCGAATGGCTGTATAGTAAGTAGTTGACTCACTCTCCTCTTGAAGCCGAGCCATGACCTCCACGTCTGTCATGTCCTGTAACTTGTAGCTCATTGAAATAGAATCATCTTCCAGTTCTGACACACCCACTTCACTGTCCAAGGAAGACTGAGGGCTGATTGTTGCATGTCGTCGACCGAGATCTGAAAGAGCAGACTCACATCAGGATAGTTCTCTCCAATTTCTATTCCCAATGTATTATATTCTGACATAATCTTACTGTGTAAAGTAGAGTTTGATAAGAAGGTAGGCGCTCTGTCACTTAGGCTACAACTTGCTCTAAGTGCTGGGGTGGGCAGAAGAAAAGACTGCCCAGATGGCAAGGGAGCTAAGAAAAAGAAAAACACAAACACCTATTACATAGAGTATATAAAAAATAATATAAATAATCTAATCTAAAATTGTCTATAATAGAGGATATAAAAAATATTGTTACCTAAGAGAAATTTGTTCACAACATAAATCATCACCATCATGCAGGGACATACATTCAATGGAGTGTTACGTGATTATCCCCTGGAAGTTTTATACTAATATACATAATAAAAACATTCCAAGTAAAGCAATATCATCTTAATAGAAACAAGTATAGCTGGTGGATTCTATGCTGGAAAAGTTACATAATACACCTTTAACTTACTGTTAGTAGACTGTTAATAAGTAATACATATTTTTCTTTTATGTAAAATGACCCAGTGTGAACACATTAGAATTCTGTTTAGTTAATATGAATAAGTTATTAGATTAAAATGAGTGAAAATGAATACAGTGATATTTACCTGTGGGTTCAGAGAGTGCAGAAGGTTTAGAGTAAGGCAGGACTGGGCAGCTCAGAGTAGAAAAACCCTCTATGCAGCTGTATGGGCGGACAGAAGAAACTCCTCTCCAGCGTTTAGCTAGGAGAACATCCCCATGTTAGTTACTCTAAACACGTGCTAATCTTCTTAGCATTTTGTGTTTTACATGATTAGGTCCTAGCTCAGATTGAAGGGGATAGTGGAGCTAGATAAATTTAGTTTTGTACAGTGATTTATTAGGATAAAATCTATTTCCAAAGTATCTTATCATAAACAGGGATTGCACATCTAGCCTACATTTCGCATGAGGTTGGTTTATCAGGTAATATTTTTATACTGACTATGGGTTTAAAAATGAAATTGGCGTTGTTCAAGCCATTGGACAGACAGAAGACAGAAAATGGTTTCACTGGAATGCTCTGCTCAAAAATATTTTGTAAATAGTGACACTAAGGCAACTCTGAAAATATAGGCTAGTCTATCTATGCAGGTTTCTATGGCAACAAATACAAAAATTAAAGTTGAGAAAAACATCCAAAATCCATTCATACAATAAGTATAACAAATATTTTAAATGAGCATTCATACATATGGCTAACCCTACCTATTAAACAGAAAAGGTGTGAATAGTAAGCAAGACAACATCTCTGCCTGTATGTAAATGTAAATACAACCAAATAAGAATTCAATAAATAATGTCAATTCAGCCTGCAAATACTATTAAACGTGTCAGAGTTGGTAAATTAGTTTGACTAAATATAGTAATCCTCTCACAAAAATCTGCTGCACGTGTTTGTGGTCACATGTCTCCATTGATGTCCAGCTGCTGCATATGTGAGAGGCCTAATGTTAATCCAGATTGTAAAAACATTAACATTACCTTGATCCAGTCTGTGACATAGTGTCATCCTGGCGAGTTGTACCTCAGGCCCGGGGTGGTCCAGGACTTGCCTGCACCACTGAAGTGGACTGAGGGCACTGTCACCATTTAAGCTCTCCTTGGGACTTGCATACAGCCTGCAATACATTCACAAGTTAAGAATATAACATAGGTTTTATGTGCTCTTCTTCCTTATTTTAGCACATTACTTTTTGTAGAGGACTTTCTATCATAAACATCTTAATGAGAAATAACTATTACATGAGTTGGTTTATAGTTGCTGTAATGTACTGAAGCCAGTTTCTCCTTCTCTACTTAGAAAAGAGGGCATCCCTGGCAGAGTTAAATGGGTCATTTCAACTCACTAGTTATTTTAAATGCAATGGGAATGGTGAATGGTGGAGCAGTGGATTAGGCCTATATTTTCCACATCCCTACACAACATAGCTGCATCTTTAGTAGTCGCTTCACAGGAGTTACCAGGAGCCTAGTTCAACTTGGCTGCCCGGGGGCAGGTACACAGCTCTCTGTTAGATCACAGGCTGGAGGAAGACATTGTTCCTAAATTAACCCAGTGTTCTTGTGTACTCAAAATTGATATTTTGTATCTATAAACCAAATGCTTGTTTTTCCCGTGTTAGTGATTTTTAATGCCCCCTAAAAGTCTCCAGTGAGATCAATAAGCAGGGATAACATTACCACATATGGTTGAAGCTAATGATGAAAAGAGCACAACTGATTAATGAAATGAAAGTGTGAGTTTGAGTAAAGTGTATTATCCTACCATCTGTCCAGCTCCTCTATGGGGAGCACACAGCCCAAGTCTAAAATCTCCAGCTCATCCAACACTGTTGTGGGTTCGGAGGCGGCGTTGTCATCTTCGGCCGCGGCGTGAGGAGACGTGGAGCTCGGCTGAAAATAGGCAAATGGTTCCTCTGGTGAAGCCCGACGAGCTGCTGCACACAGCGGTGTCTTTGACTGACTGGAAATGTCAACATTTTGTAATAAAGTGTCCCCCGGACAGACTGTACCGCCGCGCAGACACGACAGCGCGGGGGTCTGCGCTGGGCCCACTGTACAATGGTTTACAGCGTTAGCTCGAGTCCGCAATTGTTCGTTTTGTCTCTCCAATTTTCGCACCAATTCTTGAAGCTTTAACACCTCGAGCTCAGCGTTGGTCATTTTATTGTTCCCGTTAACGTCGGCCATTATCTGGGGGCTCGCCACCTCTGCTTCCATTTGGTAAAAAGCACATTGGGACGCAGACAAAACGCACGGCCTGACGCACAGAGGGTCCTCCGCTTGTTTGGGGTGTCCAGGGTTCTTGGTGAGACCCTGTGCCTACATGCACTGCTACTGGTGCTGATGCTACTGCTGCTGGGAGGACGGCAACGCTCTGCTCCTATTGGCCAGCAGCGTGCGGTTCAACTCCCATCACACCACTGCCTGGTAAAGAATAGACGACACACAGACACGTTTAACATTTTATTTATACACCCCAAGTACAAGGACTAAACTAAATACAATAATCCTGCACCCACATTTCAATATAGGATCTTTTATTTGACGCTAAAATAGCCGCTTCCCGAAGACACAATGTAAAACAGGCAAATCAGACAGCGTGCATCATTTTATAACAGAATTTTACACGTACAATAGGCTATGTCACTGATATTTCTCTAGTACAACACAATTGCATACATGACCCTTAGCCTATACAATTATTATATAATAACTGTGCAAGCCTAATTTTAAGCAGACAAAATATTGCACACACCAAAGCCCCCGGCCCAAAATATTGCTTTAAATCCAATAAAGGAAAAGCTGGAAATCAAAAAGCAAATGCAACCTAAGTATGTGTAACAAAAACTGTAGGGTACCCTATTCCCTCTTTGAAAATAACATAAATTATTAAAGTTAAGAGCATGTTTTCTTCATGTAAAATCTTCATCATACCGCTTAACGCCTCCATTTATCTGTGGAAACAAGACATTTTAAAAATAACTATTTAAATAAATGTTGCCACTATTTAGCTAGGGCCTAAAGGGGCTATTTTACCTCTGGTGACCTCAAAGCATCTCTCACAGTGCACCATGTGTTTGTAGATCCACATGCTGTCTCCAGCTTTCAGATGACCCAGAGTGCTGTTGCACACTTCACACTAACACAAGGATCATAGAATTCTTATTAAAATTAAGACTCAAGACTAACAACACTATCCTGAGATATATTTGGCCTCACTTTGAAGCAGGAAGCATGACAGTTGATCTTCATGTCATCCAGGATAATCTTTGCATCTCCAATGAAGGGTTTACGGCAGTAGCTGCACAGATCTTTCTCTAGAACTGTCCTAAAATGTGGTTTAATTATGTATTAAACTATACCAAAAAAACAACAACAAAAAAAATCTTATTCAGCCTTCTACCTTTCAGGTGTACCGTAAATATTTTTAACAGAGGATCTGGAGTAGGTAGTATCACCCAGTATGTCATCGCTCCTAAAAAA
>JACN01100947.1:0-10898 GCA_000787155.1 Scartelaos histophorus | reverse complement strand
AAATACACAGAAACAAAACAGTGCACTTGGGTCCAGATCATCAGCAGCACAAATAATAACAATAAATGGTTTAAAATCTTGTTTGTCAAATACAGTCTTTAAAAACAGCCCCCACCCGCCCCTATTTTCTAAAGTGCTTTTCAAGTCAGTGCTATTTTATAAGGTGCATTAGTGTCAGGGCCACATGACAGAACTGATCTGCCTAACGGCATCGGATCAATTCTGTAAGAGGATCTGCTTTAAAATTTGCTTAAAGGTGCATTGTGTAACTTTTCTGGTGGAGGATCTGTCAAATGCTTTTCTCCATGGAGATGTAATTGCTTTGTCTTTGTCTTGCTTTATTTCCCTGGTATTGAAGCTACAGGTCAGATCTGTGGAGAGGCGCTCACAGTCAGAAGGCCTGTTTTTCTAGGCATTTTTGACGTATAAAACCAGCTGCAAGTGAATAAATGTAAGGTAGAGCTGTTTAATGTCAAACTGTGGAACATTCAAGGCGGAGAATTTATAAAAACAAGCAGGTGATGGACCCCCAACCAAAAAGTTACATTGTGCAGCTGTAAGTAAAGTTCACATACCTAAAATGTACTTAAACTTACTTTTACTAGTTTTACTTCCCTCCACCACTGACTGTAACATCTCATCTTGAACAAAAGAAGCAGCGTTTTCCAGTCCCCACTGTTCTGAACCCTCCCTACTCTCACGCTTTACACTGAATGACTGACAGCATCAAAAATCGTGCTGTTCCTCCACGGACGCATTCGAATAATACATCAGAATTGACTAAATGTTCTCCATTGTTCAAGCCGCCATAACTCTCCCATGACTCTTGCTGACATGATCGCGTACGCCCAGCAGGTTGCTCAGGAGATCAAGAGTCCTCGCGTCTGCTAGCTTCCTGTTCGTTTTATCTGTTGTAGCTTTTAAGTAACGCAACGGAGGAAAGGTGTAGCGGAGGAGGGGAAGAAGAGGGGACATCAGCCAGAGTGTTGGTGCGACTGTACATGAGAGATAAATAGATTCTGTCGATAAAACGGCAGTTCAAAGAAAGACGGCGAGGTGCACGGGCTGAGATGGCGAGCTGAGTGGTGCCAAGTCTTTCAATCTCATGCTGTGTAACATTCCTCCAGGAGAATGCGATTAGACAACCACCTGGATCCAAGAGCTTCCTTTTATAAAAGAGTGTGGGTGTGTGGTCCGGCCTTGGGATCTTATGCTACAGGTGGTGTGACCGTAATATGGCTGAATAGTGTAGATAGCATTTCTACTAATGTGCATAGAACTGGAATAAAATGACAGTAAACTTTTAATTAATAGAACAAAACTAAATGTTGAAACCATATATACATGGTCTTTTTTTAATAGAAAGTGAGTATTGGGATGCTTCCAGCTCAGTCGACATGCATTGAAAAATTGTCGCCCCGTCGATGTAACGATGTAACCATGTAACGATGTAACTAATTTTGGTGTTGAAATGTCCGTATTAACCTTTTCTACAACACGCCATGTTTTTATTTTGCTATTTTTTCTGTAATTAATTTCTATTCCTAATATGGAACTCTATATGGAGGCCCTAATTGCTAACAGCATGAGCTTCATTTGACTGGAGCCAGACGCTATGGGAGACATCGCACTCTCTTAGTCCACTTCTTTATACAGTCTGTTTGTAACTGATCAATTTCCCAGTGCCATGAAACATAAACTCAAAAACATATTAGCACAGATAGTTCATTGATCTGTCTTGTGTAATTGCTCGTGGTCACAGTTCAGGTGTGCACCGCTTTCACTTCCGAGTTCCTATATTACACAGTACAAAATAACTGAAGAAGACATTTTTAGAAGACTTTAAAGAAGACTTTCTTTAAAACATGAAAAAGTGAACAGAAAAGTTCATTTAAATGTTTTGCAGCCGTCTTAAATGTAATCCTCACTCTCACTCCTCACTCGAATGACTCCTGCCTAATTATTCACTGCAATAAGCTTAGAGACACTTTTCACAGCTTAGCAGGAATTTACCATCATGCTAAAGCTAAAAACAACTAGCATGTTAATGTATATTTCCTGATTCTCCAACAACTAGATGCAGACAGTACACAACAGGATTATTTTTAAGTGGGCAGCACAGAGCGTACTCTTCATCTGGCATCACACAGCATTTGGAAATCACTGAATGCATGAGAAATAGAATCAGTCACATTGACTTATTATTTTAAACATTATTAAACAAGTAAGTAAATTAGTTTCATTTTCACACCAGATCAGTTTCACTTTGTTTATGCTCTATTGTAAAAATATATGGTTTTTGAAGACATTGTCCACAACTGTCAAAGCCTAACCTCAGCGCCGCACCAAAACTGCTCAGTATTCACCCTCATTTCCATTCATTTACATTTTATTGTCAAGTGTCTTTCTTTATGAATTATGAATTCTCTAGATTTAAATTATCCAACACAGGACAAAAACTCAAATATCTGTCTGTCAAAAACATAGTTTTAACTCCGCGTCAATGTAAATTAGTTTAGTCTGCAAGTTTATAGCAATTTGCACTGACATAATATAGGAATGTTAAAGGTGCTGTACCAGACAAACCTTGGTTGACTCACAAGGGAAAACACAGATGTTCAAACAACACATTATAATATAATAAATAACAAAGAGCAAAAATATTCACAGTCTTAAAAGCGTTTATAGTAAAGTTTACAGTAAGCAGTTTGCTGTGGTCCAGAGCCATTCGTCACTTACCTTGTGCACTGTGAGCACTCACCACAATGACTTTATAAGTGCTTTCACTTCTTTCAGAGACCAGAGCTGAGTTTTGCTAACAACTAGCATGCATACTAAAGTAGTGCACTTCCTGTTTATTGGATAACAAAACATTGTATAATTAGAAACAGACGAAAAGAGCTGTTTATGCAATTTTGCTCAAATACAATAGAAAAAAAATCAGCTACAAGGCATCTAAGTCTGTTTTTTGTTTGCTTGTGAACAACCACTTATTAGGAAAACTACTAAAAATGCTCTTGATCTATAGGACACCAGAAGGTTCACTTCTCAGTGAAAAACAAGGCATTTTCACATTGCAATAGGCCCTATTCATTTCTTTTTGCCCCCTGGAAATCTGCCATATTTGTCTACTCGGCACAAATCAGACAAGCCGCTCACATAGGCCACATTTGACAATACAGTGACTTATGTTTTCCCTGAACGCAACATTAATATTCATAAGACTGGGGCTATAGGTTAAATAATAATGATCTAAGATTCAGTATATTTTGTGTGGGAGCGTTTGACAGCCTCCATATGAGGCCACTATCATTTAGCTCAGGGCTGCTAGCTGCATCCCCAACTCTTCCTATGCATTCATTAAAGCGGCTCAAAAAGATAACCCAGACATAAACATACACACAAACGCTGAGTAGGCAGTGTGTGGCTAGCATCAAACAGCTACAGCGATAGGAGAGGAGCCGAGCAGAAGGTTGTGGGGTGCATATGCAAGCGTCTGCAGTCACACAAACTTATGGACAGAGGTGCAGGGCGAGCGAAGGTCGTATGGAGAGAGAGAGTGTGTGCATGTGTGTGTAAGTGTGTGTACTTTGTGAGAGGTGTCACAAACAGAAGCCACTGAAGGAGAACAGGAAAGGGCAAGGCGAGAGCTCAACCTGTTTCCACTGCACTGGTGCGTATGGGCTGGGTCGTATGGGTAAGTTATCGTTGGCTTCTCCAAAGTGTAACATATTGTGCTGGCTTGGCAATGTCTATTTCTCTGCTTCTAACCTTTGGCCTTTTTGCAGTTTATTACATCTGAAAAAGAATAGAGTAATGCTAAATGCCCTTTCTAATGCAATTGTATCTCATTATCTAGGCTTGGTGCCAGCAGCACTATCAGGCTACTCTTCATCGCTGAAACCATATTTAAAAGGACAGTACGTAGACTGCATTCTTACAGCTCTAAAAACAGAACTATTATCACAATTAAAGACGACATATTTCATGTGAAAACCTCCAAAATTCACTCACTGAGATGCAGACACTGATTTGAGATTGTCTGCAAGTATTGGGGTTTAGGTAGTGAGGATTCAGACCAGAGAGAGTCCTTTTAGGTTTAAAACTGCTGGATTACAGAATTGAAACTGGCAACCCACATGAGAGAGTGAGGCCTATTCTGGTTTCTGATTGCATAATTATATTGAAAACCAAAAATTATTATAAAATTATTACATTTGGTGTTTATGTGGCAGTAAATCAGTATTAAAAGTGGTATTAGTAAAATCAGTCATGCACAGGGAAATGAATGGGAGGAGCAGGTTGACCTTTGACCCCTTTAGCACCCACTTATTTATTACAACACACATTAAGTCACAATGCCAACTCTAGCCATGCAGTTTTTGAATAATTGCAGGAAGGAAACAACTAAACACTAATTTCCTCTTTTGTCACAAACCGAGCCATACAAACCCAACCCACGTCCCACCTAAGTGAAAACAGAGCAGTAGATTCTCAGCGGAGACAGTGTGTGTGGTGTGTTTTACCTCTCGTGTCCGGACTGGGTGATGGGAGGAGGAGGATGGAGGTGGAGGAGGAGGTGGAGGAGGAGGTGGAGGATGGGGTGACGGGTGTGGTGCTAGGAGTGGGAGGGGCCACTGTAGTGATGGACACATTCTCTACAGACACACAAACAGGGATGGGATAACACACACAAGCTATTATCTACGACATGCAGCTACAATTGGGTTGTATAGGAGCGCGACAAGGTTTTATAGGCGAGTTACTACTGCACATAAAACATGACATACTTTATTATGCCGGGGATATTAATTGTACTTCTTGGCTGCCACCTGCTCAGTAATCATCGAAGGCTTTTAAACCTCTGTCAACAATTTTCAGTGGTGGAAGGTAAAAGCACAAAACTTTTAGGCATCTATACTTAAGTGAATTTTACAGTCAATACTTTTTACTTTTACTTCACTACATTTGAGAGCAGGTATCTGTACTTTTTACTCCACTACGTTTAGTAAAAAGTCATTTTCTTTATGGTTTGAGACCTGAAATAATTTATTTTTTTTGTACAATTAATTTGAGTTTCTATCCTAACTTTGAGTAACACAAAAATGGCAAGAAAAAAAAAGAAGCCAATTGAATCAAAATAACGAAACTTTCATAATATAATTGCACTAAAAATCCCTGCAAATTACTCTTTAAGTACATTTTAAAAGGTACTTCAACTGGAAAGTAAAAAGTCATTTTCTTTATGATCATTTTCTTTATGGTTTGAAATAAAAAAAAAAAAAATTCTTAGTACAATTAATTTGAGTTTCCATCGCACCTTTGAGTAACACAAAAATGGCAAGAAAAAAATAAGAAGCCAATTGAATCAAAATGACGACAGTTTCATAATATAATTGTACTAAAAATCCCTGCAAATTACTCTTTAAGTACATTTTAAAAGGTACTTCAACTGGAAAGTAAAATGTTATTTTCTTTATGGTCATTTTCTTTATGGTTTGAAATTATTTTTTTTTCTTAGTACAATTAATTTGAGTTTCCATCGCACCTTTGAGTAACACAAAAATGGCAAGAAAAAAAAAGAAGCCAATTGAATCAAAATAACGAAACTTTCATAATATAATTGCACTAAAAATCCCTGCAAATTACTCTTTAAGTACATTTTAAAAGGTACTTCAATACTTTTACTTTTACTTGAGCAACTTCTTATATCTCTCTTGTATCTGTACTTTTACCTAAGTAACCAAACTGAGTACTTCATCCACCACTGATGATTTCTAAGGAGGTGGAGAGAATGCACGGCAAAGAGGCAGCTAGAAGGCACAATTTAGAGCGATTCCTTTCACACAAGACAAATGTTTTTAATTCATTCCAAAGCGTAGAAAAAAAGAGTAGGAATAGATCTCGAAATCTCAGGCAGGTGATAAGACACTGATACACATCGTCTAGCGGGGAAAGCAGGTTAAAAGACGTCCTCACAATGGCAAGGACGCAGCGAGACACACGGCGGACTATAGCATGTGGGGACCGGAATGTATAGGAAGACATTATCGCTGACAGCTTTTCTATGGCACAATTGCAAACCTGACATAGACATTGTCCGTGAAAGATGCATTCCCGATGGAGCTGCGCGACGCGGGGACTGTCTCATTTCGGCTCAGAACAATAGCTCGGAGCCTGACACAACCTTCGGAATCAATGGTGTATACAGAGAGCTTCAGATGGAGGAGGATTCACACTAAAGACATGCCAATAGTGCAGGATAAATAGGATGTATTTTGACAGGGGGCAGCTCTTTGTCCACACAGCTCTACGTTCACGCATTTCTCAGAAGATTTTTGCTGTAAATGCTAAAATCAAGCGTTAGCATTACTGAATTTATGAAAAGTTTAGCACGATTTGAGTAAATTTCACTTGACAAGTAAAATTACAGTATCTACCAGTGGAACAAGACTTTCTGTTCTTAAAATATGAAAATGCATCTTCTCTCAAGAACGCACAACTCTATTCACTTAAAATAAGAAACTAAATCTAGTGTGGCTTGAATTAAGAAAAACAAACTTATTCCATATATCATTTTACTTGTCAACTCCACAAATAAAGTAAAATGTTCTTAATTTAAGTAACTTTGACTTGCATAGATATTACTTTTTACAGTGCTGAAAGAAGGTCTGCTTAATCATTTGTGGTTAGAGTTCAGATTGAGGATGAGGATGAGGATGGGGTTATGGTACGTTCAAAAATATAATGATATAAATAGCCCAAAGCATAACATAACATGGGCTCATCTAAAAACAAAGCCACGCTATTGTTAAATGTAACATAAAAGTCAGTGTCAAGTGTAAAATTAGAGTGGATAATAATAATATCAGCTAGATTCTTATGGTTATTCTAGTTTCTCTCATGCAAACAAAAAACAACTATTTCTGGTAGAGCATCTGCAAATGTTAAAACACTTGTATTACTCTATTTTCTGACCTATGTTATAATGTTGTTTCCTCATCACAAATATATCTTGAGTTGTGTTTTGTTTCATTCAAACATTTTTAGAACACAAACCCTGCATATTTAGTTCTTCTCTCAAACTATTCTACCTTGTGGTGCCATGTAGTAATACAGGAAGTACTTCACTGTGTATTTATAATCTATACTCCCTCACAAGAATTATTTGGATGATTTCAGCCCAGGGGCTTAGACTGCTGCACCCACGACCCAGCCCCGGATAAGCAGAAGAAGATGGATGGATGGATGGATCAGCCCAGGGATTGCAGATCTCTACTGAAAAGTAAAAGTTATTGCTGTTAACTTGAAAACTACAACTAGATAACATGAGGTAACAGCATTATAATGTGGCTTACAGCTTTAAGTCATGTTATACAACTGTTAACTCCTCAAAAACATACCTGGAGTTGTGTTTTGTTTGCGTTGCTCAAGGTAACACCTAAATTTGACCCAATTCCAGGACTCTATAAGGTGTGTGGAGTTTAAACAACACTCCCTGCGTGGCATCGCAAGGTGGTACACGTGTTTCCAGTTTGAAAGAAGAGCTCAAGAAGGTTGCAAGAAGAAGAAGAAAAAAGCCTAAATATGCAGGGTTTATGTGTTCTTTTGTGAATGAGACAAAACACAACTCCAGACATGTTTGCGACAAGGAAACAGCATTAGAACGCAAATCCGAAAATCGCGTAATACGGGCTCTAAATACATTTGGTACATTTTAAGACAAAGAACGAGTGCGGCGCCTCCTACGTGTTCTCACTGTAAACACGACATGGCTGCCACCCTCCTGCCTCTGTGTTGCCGGTAAAGACAAAAATAATGGCTGACACATGAGAGATGCGCAGACGAGTGGGTGTCAGAATCAGCAGTTTCTAAGCCACTTTATCAAAGGCAGACTGAAGGGCCACATCATGCCAGGTAAACATGTGTAGGGGAGCTGCTTTGACACGCTCACACACACACACGCACAATCCTACACACTGTAATTGTTTCTGCGTACTAAGGGAGCACAGCCGAACACACTACTGGCCTTTCAGCTCCAGAGTAATTTATTGGTAAGTATTCCTCTGTCTCCTCTCTCTCTTCTCCCTCTGGCCCTGAGATCATCCATCTCTTTTTGCACTCCTCTTATGTCAGCACTATGCCGGGCGCTTGTGTGCTTTTTCTGCCCTTTTAAGATCAACCTTGAGTTCCACGTCTCTGTAAAGAAGTGCAGCGAAATGAGAGGCTGGATGCTGTAAACAAAAGAATTGGAAGAAAAAAAGCAAAACATAATAAAAGATGTGAGTAATGGACAGTTATAATTGGACATCGTGCACATGTTCAGAATCCAAAACCAATATTCTACAAATTAATCATAAACTTCAATCTTTTTCCTATAAACTCTTAAACTGGCTGTATTACACTATTTTCTATATTTTATTTTTACTTGTATTTTTTTGTCTCATTTGACACCAGCTTCTTGCTATTTTTGCTACTTACTTGAAATGTACTATTACCATTTATATATATTTTTTTCCTCTGTGTAATAATGTGATGTGTGAGGTTTTGTTGTGTGAGTCTGATCAATGTTATAATATTGTTTCCACGTCAAAAACATACCTGGAGTTTTGTTTTAGTTCATTCACACACATTTAACTCACAAAACCGGCATATTTAGACTGATTCTTCTCTCAAACTGAACACCCAGTTCCACCTTGTGATGTCATGTGTGATGTCATGTGTGATGTCATGTGTGATGTCATGTGTGATGTCATGTGTGATGTCATGTGTGATGTCATGTGTGATGTCATTACTCAAGAACAAAAAACAGCTCTGGATAATGAGGTGACAACATTTTAACATGGCTAAAAACTCATAAGAGTGAATTTTGTGTAATATAAAATCTTGTAAGTGCTTTATTCATTATTTTTATATCTGAAAAAAAAGATAAATATATTCTTATTTACACTAAAAACAATTGCAACATTAGTCTGAGCAGATCAACAGTACTTGCCTATACTTCTCTTCTGTAAATGTGAATGTCTAGTTATGTGTTTTAATCAAGTCCATTAGTATTGCCTGACGAATATCTAAACGCAAATATACCCATTGAGATGCAGAAACCACGTCATTTAGGTACATGCTGAGGTACATTTATCTGTTGCTCTGCTGAAAAGTGCCGCTGTCACTTGTGTACAGAAGATGAATGGGCCCCAGCCAGCGCCCATTAACAAGGTGATAATTAATTACACTTGCCAAATAGGACTGACCCAAAATTACATGTGTTTTTTTTTTCCTTGTCTTAACTTTCCCATTTTCACTTGTAACGCGTACGGCCAGTGGTGGATGAAGTAATTGAGTACTTCATCCACCACTGGCTGTAAGTTGTAAGTAAGTTGTTACCTAAGTAAAATACAGATGCAGGGGCAAAAGACTGAACTAAATGTATTACGCCAAGTAAATTTAGCACTTAAGTTAAACATGTTTAGTGAGTATTTTTTAGAAATTGAAAGCATCAAATTTAATTATTTTGATCAGAAGTTGAATTATATTAAGTGATTCAACAGATTTCTTAAAAATTCTGGCTGTTTTTGTGTATTTGTGCATTTGGGTTGCCCAAAACTGAACGTTAACTCAAATTAAATGTGCTTAAAAATATGTCTCAAACATTTCAGCAGGTCTCAAACCATAAAGAAAAGTACTTTTTACTTTTCAGTCCAGCTCTAAAATGCTGTGGAGTAAAAGGTACAGATATACTTTCTCGACTGTACTAAAGCAAAAGTAAAAAATACAGATATACTTTCTCGACTGTACTAAAGCAAAAGTAAAAAGTATAGATATACTTTCTCGACTGTGCTAAAGCAAAAGTAAAAAGTACAGATATACTTTCTCGACTGTACTAAAGCAAAAGTAAAAAGTACATATATACTTTCTCGACTGTACTAAAGCAAAAGTAAAAAGTACAGATACACTTTCTTGAATGTAGTAAAATGAAAGTAAAAAGGATCCACTGTAAAATGTACTTGAGTAAAGTAAAGATACCTTAGTCTTGTACTTTTACTTTTGTACTTTGTTACTTTCCACCACTGGTTATAACATTCACGAGGCCTTTCCCAGCTCTTCCATCTTCTTCCAGTTTCAACTTCAACTCAATTAAAGAGCAGAACATCCAGCTGCCGCTCCCTGGGTCTACTGCATTAGTTTTTTTTTCCTTCCCCCTTCTAAATCATATTGTTATTCATTAACACTGTATAGCTGCCAATCAGGCACGCGGCCCATGTTATTTGCGGGGCTGAACGTGGCGGCACTCGCGATAATGACGTTCTCCGGCTCCCGTATCTCGCCGCGGCAGAAGTGTGCCCGAGGACGCCATCTTGGAAGCCGCCTGTTATACTTTCATGTTCCGTCTTGCTAATTAGCGAGGCCTTGCCCAAAGCTAACTCGTCTTTAGCCGACAACTGGAGTTCAGATGTTTAAAGGGACGGTCGGAAGGTCTATTGGCAAGAGCGTAAAAAGCGAAGACGGATCGGTCTGCGGACGGACTCAAAACGCAGTCAGATGTCAATATCTCTGTGTCGCCATGCGTGGAACAAAACATCTCCAAAGGGATTCTTTTCTTTCGACCCAAATTGACTTGGTATTATCTCCGTCTACTTCTCTCCGCTCCCTTGAAACCTTTCTCAACTTTTCATTCTGTTTTTCGCGAGTCTCACTTCATTAAATGGAGATCTATGTTTTTCATTCCAATTATTCTGACGGCTCATTACAAGAAGTGAAGGAGACACAGGACTAATCCCCCGGTCACCCCGTATCCGTCTCAATCTCGCAATGTGCCTGTCGTTTCGTCTCTCTTATCGCGCTTCTTTTAGCTGGCCCCCGCTAACCTGCTGCTCTCACGCCACACGCACACACACACA
>KN488574.1:0-13434 GCA_000787155.1 Scartelaos histophorus | reverse complement strand
AGGTCGTTCATGTTTGTTGGATTGTTCTTCTCATGCGATGACGCTCTGCAAAAAGGGCAAACTTTGGTCTTAAACCGAAACAGACTTATTTTCTACTAAGTCACTGTAAGAGCTACAGATAATGAAAAGAGCGGAGGCAGAAAACTGCAAAACCGGAAATAAAAAGCCAAACTCCGGTAGCAGCTGATTGTGTGTTTTCTTCTGTTGATGTAAATACGTTTGTGTCTTTGTCCAATCAAACCCTTCCCGATGGAAAAAGCCGATTTAACATGTGTTCCATGTAAACCTTAATTCAGAATTATTATTTCCATGTAAACTCGAAGGAGAATCATTTAAATCTGATCTATTTATTTCAGAATAATTTAATTTGCAATTAAAATAATCATGTAAACGTTTCGAGTGATGAGCTAAAGTGCTGTAAATGTTCTGGTTAAGATTAAAGTATGGCACAAAAGTACAGATTGAAGATGTGAGTGTTTTGTTTTGTTTTTTCCTTCATGGTCGAGGTTTAATACGGATTTCCACAGCCCTGTTTTACTAAAACAGTAACAGATCAGTGCAGTCACATTCGTGCAGTGTTTTCTCTGCTCTAAACTCAAATAAAGCTTTAGGTGTATGTCTCTAAGCAGCAGGTCGGCCTCAACCAAATCTGGGTCTCTGTTGGAGATTTAAGGCTGACAGCTGATACAGTAAATAAAAAAGCATCAGCTCCATGTCTGAGTCTGTCTCTGCGTGAAAGGTGAAGGTTTTGTGGTAGAGGATCTTGCACCTGCTTGTCTCCACATGTTTAGTGAATCCACCTCCAACCTCAGCCAAAGTGAAGACAAATACTACAAACATTACACAATATTAGGCAATATATATTGCTCAGTATTGTGTGCAGTAATCTGGCAGTGTCGTACCTGTGATCCTGTTTGATATATTCAGACTGTGGGTCACACACAGAGAGCTGCAGTTAGGTGTGGCGATGGGAAGTACTTACATGTCACTGTTTTGGAAAATACAAAATCACACACATTTGCATGAATCACTCTAAAGATGTTTGAATAAGCAAACTACTGTATTTAAAAGCAAATTAAAGTTGATTTTGCATAAAGTGTCTGCTTTAAGGCATGTTTTAATCACAACACTTTTTGACTCCACACTCATTAAACTGGAAGTATTGGCTCCGTTACTTCAGCCTGCAGTACTTTCTTGCAGTATGGTGGCTGCACCGGCCAATTTGAGTTTATGATCCTCCTGCTGTCTTGCATCACAACTAAATCCAGTCGACTTTGAGTACAGTACAGCAGTTGGAGGCACCCATGGGACCCCCTCCACAGCTGGTGCACCCAAACACATCCATACCTTTTGTTTAGTTATTAGACATTTTCAAGGACACTCCCCCATCAGCCATAATAAAGATTCCCAATGTGCGGTAATATATAGCACGCCAGAAGGACCTGGAAAGATGGAAGGAATATGAAATCAGTGTGAGCCAGAGCCAGTTCCCCCAAGCTCATCGGACTCGCCCAGTGAATGCAAATGTACTTTTAAAATCATCTTTAAAGCGCTCAGGCCATACAGTCTTATTCAGGCATTCTCCCCCTCATATCCATCTAATAGTTCTTTCCAATGGATTTGCTCTTGGATTCCTCCTCCGCCATTGGAGAAGATGGCTCTGATCTGACCTGTGGTGGTCTCACACATGAGCAGAGGAGGAGAGTGAATGAGGAAATGTATTGATAGAACAGGATATTAAAATCATGCTGTCAATCTAATATGATTTAATATGGCCCAACAGTAGCTTCCATTTGGTGGTGGTGGGCTTCAGTCGACAAACACACACACACACAATATCAAGATTTTCCATTGTTATGTTGTTTATACCAGTTAATGATGTGGTACCGTCACGGTATGAACCTCATGGTACGATATTTATTGCGATATTATGATATTCTACATAATAACAAGAGTGACATTCTAAAATGCTTTGGTCATTTGGTACATTTCTTGTCATATTCAGATCAGTGACATTTTGAACAGCTTGAAAAGCCACTGAAGTTGAAGTGCAAAACTGAACATTAGGGATGGAACGATATCCAAATCTCTCAGTACGATATTTTCTCCATCTGCATCTCATGGTATGATATTTATTCTGATATTTTGTGGAGGTTTACAAAACTGTGAACATGCTCCTTTTTCCTTTTAAAATGCCCTAAGACTTTGGTGCTGTTCTAATACAAAAATCAGATTTCAAAGTGCTTCATAAGAGTCATTTCTTCCTGTAGTCTGTCCTGGAACATTAAAGGATCATGGTCTATGTAGTCCCCCTGGGTTTTTTTTTTAGCTATTACTGCACCTCAACAATGAATTTAAGCCAAAAGTCTTGAATATCATGATGCGGCCCACGATATTAGATATTGTGAGACTTTTGACAATACGTTATCACAATATTTTGGTTATTGTTAAACTCCTACTTGTTAAATTTATTTTTAAACCCCGATGAGTATAGAAACATGTTGGCCTCTTGCTACCTGCATTTTTATGAATTCCTGGTGTATTATAACTTTTTCTTTTTTCTTTGTTTTTGTTTTTTACATCCCTATTCCCACGAGAACCTTCTTAACAGCCAACTACATTTTATTGCTTTTTAAATTAGTTTGAATAATACCAGAAAAGTGAGCTTGGATTTGTTAGGTTTATCTATATGATTATGTTCATTTTATTAAGGACAAACGTTAAAAGAATTAAACAAGAATTACATTTAATCTTAAAGGGATAAGAAATACAAAAACATACACAATACAATAAATGTAGTTTAAAACTGCTCCTTTGAGAAAAAAACAGAAAAGAACAATTTTGTACATAATTTCATCTTAAAAATATAAAAATAAAATAAATACATTGAAATAAAATACATTTACATTGAAATTAGATTAAAAAAACAAAACAAAAAACTGTGTTATTTAGCTAAATGAGGATAACCCTACAAAGTGTTACTCTCAAAATGTCAATATTTTAAGTGCTGCCCCCGCGACCCAGCTGGATTAAGCGGGAGAAGATGGATGGATGGATGGAAATAAAATACATTTACATTGAAATTAGATTAAAAAAACAAAACAAAAAACTGTGTTATTTAGCTAAATGAGGATAACCCTACAAAGTGTTACTCTCAAAATGTCAATATTTTAAATTGATTTCACAGTTAAACAGGAACTTTAGTCCAGTGTTTAGGTGCGTTTGTTTATCTTTCCGACTCAGAGATCCGAGAACGTTGCCGAGCGACACGCACGGACACACCTCTTTTCCTCTGACAAATTGATTTCACAGTTAAACAGGAACTTTAGTCCAGTGTTTAGGTGCGTTTGTTTATCTTTCTGACTCAGAGATCCGAGAACGTTGCCGAGCGACACGCACCGACACACCTCTTTTCCTCTGACGGCCCAACTTGGAACTCAGAGGAGCTTGGAGGAGACTGAGCAAGATTTCCGAGATAAAATCCCAGATGGCTGTGCCTATGTCACTTGCAGTATGCAGCAGCAGTACTTGACCACATCTGTATTCCTGCCTGTGGGTTTGGTAGTCGGTGTTGCCTGTGTTTTTAGCCCATTCCCTGCTAGTTAACGTGCCAAAATGACCGACTATCATGCAGCACCAACGCTTTCACTTCACTAATATACTGAATTCTACTATTTATATTGATTTCTTACTCCCGGTTGTGTAATTGAAGCTCAGACTTATTTTGCACCCTGGGGCTCTTCCAGTGCTAAAGCAACAACAGCTTTGTGGTTAGAGTCCATCTTTTCCTCCAAACCGGACAAATTAAAGCATAAAAATACGTTTGAAGCTTGAACGTGACGTCGTCTTTGAGATCCAAGTCGGAGTCAGATGGTTAAACCAACGCAGCATTACTTAACGTTTCCAAAAATGTGAAATTAACTTGAACACTTTTTGCTGAGTAACACCACCCTGATGATTTTGATTTGATTCATTTCTCATGTTGAAGATGACCTGTGTAAAGCCACTGTAAGGAGCTTGTATCTGAATTTTTTTCCTCGTCTTGGAGCAAAGTACAGTACAGATATTAGGTATACACTGTTAACTGTTTGTGAAGCTTATGAAAAGCTCTTATAAACTCTTGAAACTCTTGAACGAGCGAGTTGAACTTGTCGACCCTGATTAGATGAAATCCCGTGTCTCTTGGTCTGAATCCCTCTGCAGCTCTGTGGAGGACATGTACCTTCTGACCAGACCTGACCGCGGTAAAAGCTCCGGGCTGGTTTCTGGTGGCCGCCGTCCATCGTCTCATTCTGTTTGTCAGTGTGGCTCGTGGCTCCTGTCCCGTTATTTCTCCTCGCTCGTCCTCCTCCTCCTCCTTCTCCTCTCGCTCCTCCTTTTGTGTACGTTCCTCTCGGGCTCTGGGGCTGGATTGATAAGCCCCTGTAGCCTGTGACAATGGCTGCTCGTTCGGAGGATTGGTGGAGATGGGAACGCCGTTGTTTATCTACCTCTCCTCTTCCAGATGGAGCACAACAGAAAGAATGGACTCTCTCCACCTCCACCTCCTCTGTTCTGTCTTTACGGCCTCTCTCTCTTTTTCTGTCTTTTCTTTCCTTTCGCTCTGCATCCTCCCTTTTTTATTGTCTCTCTTTCTCTGCCTCGTCTGCTCTGTATTTACGGCCTCTCTCTTTTTCATTTTTTTTCTCTTTCTGTCTCTCTCTTTTTGCTCTGTATCCTCCTTTTTCATCTTTTTTATTGTCTCTCTCTCTTTCTCTCAGTCTTTCTCTGTCTCTACCTCTTCTGTATTTACAGCCACTCTCTCTTTTCTCTGTTTTTTCCCCTTTTCGTCTCCCCCTCTTTTCGTCTCTTCTGTTGCTCCGTATCCTGCTTTTTCATCATTTTATTGTCTCTCTCTCTCTCTCTCTCTCTCTCTCTCTCTCTCTCTCTCTCTCTCTCTCTCTCTCTCTCTCTCTCTCTCTCTCTCTCTCTCTCTCTCTCTCTCTCTCTCTCTCTCTCTCTCTCTCTCTTTCTCTCTCTCTTTCTCTACCTCCTCTGGTCTCTTTCTCTCACTTTTTCGCTATCTATACCTCCTCTTTTCTATATTTACAGCCTCTCTCTTTTTCTGTCTTTTTTTTCTCTTTCTGTCTCTCTCCTTTTGCTCTGTATCCTCCTTTTTCATCTTTTTTATTGTCTCTCTCTCTCTTTCTCTCAGTCTTTCTCTGTCTCTACCTCTTCTGTTCTGTATTTACAGCCACTCTCTCTCTTTTCTGTTTTTTCCCCTCTTTTCGTCTCTTCTGTTGCTCCGTATCCTGCTTTTTCATCATTTTATTGTCTCTCTCTCTTTCTCTCAGTCTTTCTTTGTCTCTACCTCTTTCTCTACCTCTACCTCTGTTCTGTATTTACAGCCACTCTCTCTCTTCTGTTTTTTTCCCCTCTTTCCGTCTCTTCTGTTGCTCCGTATCCTGCTTTTCCATCATTTTATTGTCTCTCTCTCTCTTTCTCTACCTCCTCTGGTCTCTTTCTCTCACTTTTTCGCTATCTATACCTCCTCTTTTCTATATTTACAGCCTCTCTCTTTTTCTGACTTTTTTCTTTCTGTCTCCCTCCTTTTGCTCTGTATCTTCCTTTTTCATCTTTTTATTTTGTCTCTTTCTCTCAGTCTTGGTCTCTACTTCCTCTGTTCTGTATTTACAGCCACTCTCTCTCTTTTCTGTCTTTTCTTTCTCTTTCTATCTCTCTTTGCTCTATATCCTCCTTTTTCCATCTTTACAGTCTGTTTCATTCTTTTTCTCTCTATATTTCTCTTTCTCTACCTCTTTACCTACCTCTATATTTACAGCCTCTCTCTTTTTCTGACTTTTTTCTTTCTGTCTCTCTCCTTTTGCTCTGTATCCTACTTTTTCATCCTTTTTATTGTCCCCCTCTCTCTTTCTCAGTCTTTTTTCTCTTTCTCTCTTTCTCCTTTTGCTCTGTATCCTCCATTTTCATCTTTATTTCATCTTTATTTAATCTCTGTTTCTCCATATTTCTGTCCTTTCTTTCTCTCTGCCTCTCCCCTTTTGCTTTATATCATTCTTTTTAATCTCTTTATTCTATTGTCTATCCGCTTCTATACCTCCTCTGTTCAGTCTTCTGTCTTTTTCATTCTGTTGTCTTTCCATAACCTCACCTCTGCCTCGCCTTTTTCTTCCTTTCCCTTTATTTCCCTCGCTCTTTTAGCTCTTTAACCCTTTTCATCTTTTTAATTTTGTTGTCCATTCTTATCCTTACTCTCTCATCTCTTCTTTTCTCTCTCTGTCTCTCCGTAACCCTCGTTTCTTTCTCTTTTTAAAATTCATTTCTTTTTACTTTCTCTTTCTATCAGTTTCCTTCCCACTTCCTCCTCTTCTTTCTCTAGGTCTTACTCTCTCCTCTCATTCTTTCCACAGTCCAGCCCTCTCTCCTTTCTCTTCCCTCTCCCTCCATCTCTCCTCTGGCTCTGGACTCTCTGGTATTTGGACCGGGTTTGTGTCCAGGTTGTGCAGTCTAAGGAAGGATGTAGTGAGAGGCCAGGAGGACACACCGAGGTGGAAACAAACAAAATATGTCGGATCATTTTAAGGCCGCCTCACACTACAGGAGAATTTACCCAATTTTGGCTGCGATTTCTCCTCCCCGAGTTCAGGCGTGACCCGACTTTTTGCCTTTGTCCATTCCAGACAATCACATACAGATAAAAAAAAACCAGCAACCTCTGCAAATACAAAGACTGGATGGATTATTTTTAAAAAGTGTCTCCACATGTCTGCAGCACTCTGGCTCACTAGGAAATGTAGTTTTATGTCCAAAATTCCAGAGTGTCCCTTTAATGCTATACTGTGGAACATTTCAGGGAAAGCAGTAAGATCTCCATGGAGAAAATTAGGTGACAGACCCTCACACTTTTCAATGACAAGTGGTTTTATAGTTTTATAGGTTTTGCACCCAAAAATCTGACCTTTTAAGTTAGTCTGGTTTGGTCTCCATGGAGATAGGAAGGCTTAATGCCATATTGTGAAACATTCCAGACAATGCATTAACATCTGCATGAAGAAAAGCATTTGATGGACCCTCCATTATTACGCAAAATCAACTTTTTGGAGTTTTCTACCATGTTTAAAAGGTGTTCCCTCATCAAAAACATGCCTGAAGAGGTTTTAGATGTTATCTATGCATGTTTGAGTAATCTAGCAATCTCTCCCAGGCCCTATTTGAACCCTCTCACAGTTGGCAGTGTGACCCTGTGCAATGCTGAAACCACAAGTCCACAGCTCTGGAAAAAAATAAGAGACAACTACATTTTTTTTTTTCCCTGAAATCAGTATCTGTACATGTCTGACAGTCGTTCCATTCCAGCGTCTGTTGAATCCAACACAAGCTCAGCTCATTCTGCTTCATGAGGGACTGATGAGGTGATCACCTGAACCAAATCTGATTTAAGGAGGAAAAGGAGAAAAACCACTGCTGTGTTCATGAAAGCTGTGATGTGGCTTATTCCACCAAACACTGATTTCTCAACTCTGAAATTAAAGTTATTGTTTTGTTTTAAAATGAATTTGATCTTTTCTTTGTATTATTTGAGCTCTGAAAACATAACGTCATTTTGTCATTTTGTCATTTTCTGCAAATAATTCCTCTAAATGTCAATATTTTTATTTGGAATTTGGGAGAAATGTTGTCAGTAATTTATAGAATGAAACAGAAATGTTAATTTTACTCAAACCCAAACCTATAACTAATAAAATCAGAGAAACTGAATTTTTTGCAGTAGTCTCTTATTTGTTTTCCAGAGCTGTATTTGTGAAAGTCTGGGATTCAGAATCCACTCTCCTTCAATACTTTACGCAGATGTGAGTCTCCCGGAGTTCAGGTGGGAGATTCTGAACTCTCTCAGCCAATCAGGGACACACATGTTCTGCCTGTAAACAAATATGGCTGCGTACAAGGGGGGAAAAGAAACAGATCTCACAGGGAACTGAAAAGCATTGCAGATAACTGAAATCTGTTAATCTGAGGGACAGAAAGGTTTCAGTTTATGCAAAATGATGAGAGACCAATGAGCTTCTCTGTTTCACATGTGTCACTGAAAAAACAAATCTGATTGGACGATGAGATGAGCGGAGTCCAGACAAGAGACTGTCTATAGAGGGATTCCAGTCACGTGACTTTTTAACGATCATCGCCGTATTGTCTGGAAAGAAACTCTTACCATGAAGTAAACATTAGGCAAGAAAATGGATAATAAACAAGTTTCCGAATTTACCAAACATTTAAACAGTTCGGAACGCGAAAGATATTAAAGAAAACCAAGTGATATCGGTATCACTGACCCTTATGTTGTACCACAAGTTGTTTTTTATGGACTTAAATCTGTTACGGATTCTGGAATTTGCCCGACATCGAGTATCCTGATCTTATTACTTATCTCCTTTATAATGCTTCCCCTTTCAGGCGAAGCATTAAAGGCCTACAAAAGTACAGATGCATGGAAGTATTTCCAGTTTGGTTTTGTTCGTAAATAGTATGACGACCTAAATATGCAAAAATGTGTACATTATTAAATGTGTTTCTTTCTAAAATTTACCACTGATAAAATGTTTCCCACAGAGTCGAGTGTAACTTTAAAATCATTCAAATCTTTCTGTTTATGGCAGCCTCCTTCTTCTGCAATATGGATCACGTGAGATACGATAAAAAGGAATATATTCCAATGTTCTACAGCTGTTCTTCTTTATTTTCCTTGTATTTGTACATCCTTCAGCACAGCAGGATTTCACCATTGTTTACAGCGATATATAAACAAAATACTTGAAAAAAATCAACAAAAAAAAGCCGGCTCTTAATAGCGTCACTCTGACGGGAGTTTTATTACCCGACAATAGGGTGTCGCAGGATTTTGTGACGTCAGCTGGAATCCCTGTATATAAATGGAGAATCCGCTGTCCGCTGTGTTCTAAATAGGAAGTGAGCACGGGGGCACTTCCAGTTCCATTGACTCTGACTCCAGTTCACTCTGTATTGAAAAAAGGTCACTTTTCTCTGTAACTGCTGCTGTCAAACTCCTCATTGTGGCCTTAAAATGTTTGTATGAACCTGCAGGTTTGATTGACAGCATGTGTAGGTGCTTGTAATAGCTCTAATTTAATTGATGGTAGTTCTAAAGCAGAAAAATGTTCCATATCATTGCACACACTTTGAGGTAATGTTGACCAGGTAGTCCACATTCAGAAACTGTTGGAATTTTAACACATTGAGTTTTATCAGTATCTGCTCTAACATAGTGGTAGTAGAACCATTAGTAGGCCTGGTAGTTTGTATTGTAGTTAGAAGCAGTCATTCTTTTTTTGATTTATTTTTTTTTTAACAATACTTTTTCTTGGCATTAGATCTGTAGTACTTTCCCTCATCTTTGCCTGTACTTTGTATGAGTCCTGTCATCTCTGGTGTTAGCATTTTGAACGTCTTTTCTCCTCACCAGTCCCATCCATTTTGTAATCATCTTTGCTGATGATTGCTCCTCGGAGACGCCGCTCGAATTTCCACGTCTTTTGTCATTTGGACACAACAACACATTCAAAACACTTGACACTTTCTCCACATATTTTTCTAGGTCAGTGAATCACAAAACTGCGCTCTGTGCTCTGCTTCTGCTTCTCGTGTGGATTGATGGACGCTCAATTGGAGCAGCTGAAGATAATGACCGTGTGTCAGACTGGACCGATCCAGGCTCTTATCTGTGTCTGCCCAGTGCTGCTCTGCTCCGATGACCACAGGGACAGCCACATTCACTTTGTATTGTCTCAGCCCCAGGGAGGAGACGTGTGCTTTACAAATGTCCACCATCACCTGAAATGCTCCCATAGCACTGCAGCGCACAACTTTTCTGCTCTAGATGTGTGTATGGCCTTGTGATAAAAACTACACTTTTCAAAGTCTTATCAAAGCAGAGAGTCATAATGAGCACATAGATTTTTAAGAAGAATTCAGGCCTGTAACTGCTTCATTACACCTGAACCCAAACTCCTAACCTTCTAGTTACTTGGTCATACATTATTAAGTAGGGAGGCTCTGATATGATACTGATATCGTACTTCAGCGCCGAAATCAAACCTTTTGGCTCGGGTATCAGCTTCCAAGGTATCGATTCAGCCGATATCCCATTTTGGTCAGTAAACTGGTGCAGTAAGACGATTTACTGGACGATATTGACCAAAAAAGTCTCATAATATTGTTTTTAAAGCTGTTCTCTAGTTACTTTAAATGGTAAATAAACAGATTTAGATCATTGTTTACCTTATAATCTATTTCCTTTAAACACAAATAGCATATTTTCAGTCTCTGCCCTACTATCGGTAAATATTGGGTAGTATCGACATCAGTATCGGAACTGAAACTGAAACTAAGAACAATTAAGGTGTAGTTATTGGATGTTCCAAAGGGGAAATATCCAGACAAGTTTTATTCTTTTTACTCTGGGGTACAAAGTTGTGTTTTGCTTGATTCATATTTGAGTAATATTACACTTCCCAATTTACAACAAACAAAATGTATCCAATATTGCGCATTTTTCAAGGTATTTCAAGATAGAATTACCCAGTTGGTACATGGATCCATTCAGTGCTACAGTATGGAATATTTCTGACCAAGAGGGTGAGGTGTGAGGACTGAAGTCATTACCCGACTGTGGAAAGTATGCGTGTCCTTGTGTTTCTATAGGTCCACATACGTATGCGTTCATGTATATGCGAACAGTCAAACGTAGCGCCGACTCCCCATAGTAAATGAACGGGAGTGAATGGCAGGGCTTTCAGGATGGTTTCGGGGATAGGCTCCACAAAACCTCTGACCTCTGCTGGGAATAAGCCCACGATGATGAATGAACGCATAAATATTCAAGACGCACAGCACACAGCTCCAGGAATGGGAATTACTCCACCCAGTGAATATTAAAAATCATTAGAATGTTTTATGGTGTGGTTCTGACAGACAGGAGCATGTGAACCTGCACCTCTCCATCTCAGGGCTGGACAGGTGCAGGTGGAGGGTCACATATCGCAGATGGGTACCTTAAAGAGTGTTTAAATTGTTTAATGTTTTGAAGGTAGTTTGAGATGGTTTGAACAAAAGTATGCAGCAAAAAGTACAGTGTTAAAATTGTCTCTCACATAATCAATTTTAACATTTTCTCAGAGTTTATGGAAGTCCAATCTGTTCCTAGAATTAATTTAACATTTTTGAAAATATTAATTCGGTAACACTGGACCCCATTTTTGAAAATATTAATTCGGTAACACGGTAATTCGGTAAAATCAAGAGTCATATTAACATTTTGAGAGTAAATGGATCACACTTTGTAGGGTTATAATGATTTAGCAAACGACACACAGAGATGTTTTTGTTTTTCCACTTTGTTTTAATTATTTTAAGGTAAAATTATGTATAAAACTGGTTCAAACGGGTCTTCTCTTGTGGGAGTTTGAAGTGGTGGGAGGTGCCAAATTAACACTAGTGGGAGTTGAAAGTCTGAATATATCAACTCTGGCAGATAACCCCCATTTAACTTTCAAATAGTTAAAATAACACTTTTTGAGTTAAAAACAACTATTTTAACCCTCCAGTTTTTGCTGTGTAGAGCATAAATTTGACTGTTTTTTCATTCAATAATATAGTTTTCTGACTAAAAAAGTAAAAGTATGCTCCCTGTAGCCCATAGAAACAAGATCTCATCTCTCCAGAAGCGGTCTAGTGTTTCATTGTTTGTCATCTGGACACTGTGTTTGTGTTGTTCGAGACACTGGGGTTTATACTGCAGAGTTGGCCAAGTCCTGCGCCCTATTGGATTAGTTTAGAGTGAAACTATCCTGCCCGTTTACTCGCTAATCCTTCGTGACCCTGATCTTGATCGCAAAAACAGTGTCCAGATGACTACAGCTGAAACCTTCTCTACATTCAGTATTACTAACTTTCAGTGAGTGCAATTTAACACCAAAAATAGTCAAATGAAGTCTGTACGCTTTTCCTCACGTTTGCTGCAGACGTCTCAATAAAGAAGCCCCGAGCTGATCATTGACGACTTAAAATGATTGACTCTTGATGTTAATGAGATAAACACCTCATTAATGGAGTCCTAAAACCGTTTTAACACAGATATATAACAATAACTGACATACTGAAGTTACAGGAATAGTTAAAGAAAACAAAACGAGAACTACATATACCATGATCCTTTGCTTGATTTTAGTGAACACATGATTAAATAACTGTTAACTTTGATATGTTAATGTTTTGGAATAATCAGAGTCACTAATAATTGCACCAAAGGCTTGTCGAGACATTATAAAGCGAAAAATTAAGCAGCATTTTCGCAAGTCTGCTTTACTTGCCCTAATAGTACAGACCAATAGCACTGTGAAATGTATCCCGTGATAATATTCTATCATGAGAGTTAGTCATTGTTACATCTGCCTGTTTTTGTCCAACATTAAGTTCTTTACAGTTCCTGTCTGACCAATAAGAGGCTGATGCAACAGTTCTCCACCACAGTCCCCTGGTCCTCCTCACATCTGCCCCTCCTCGAAGCCTCAGAGTGCTCACAAAATGCTGCTTTACAACAAAATTTCAAATCTTGATCCGCTTATGTTTTGCCATAAACTGAACCGTAATCCAACAGGGTCACTCCACCATGTCAAGCCTGCATGTTTTAAAGTATTTCTATGTAATAAAAACACCTATAAAGATGATCCACATGTTAAATCTATCCATTTAAAGCCATAGTGTGGAGTATTTCAGGCCAAAAGTGAGGTTTGCACTGCGGAGAACAATCTAGCCAAGTTAAAATGGCTTAAATTAAGAAAGTTTGATCATGATTTGAGTAAATTTCACTTGATAAGTAAAATGATCTGCCAGTAGAACAAGACTTTTTGTACTTGAATAAGAAACAAAATTTAATGTTGCTTTAATTAAGAAAACACACTTATTCCATTGGTAGAGTATTCCAAGTTGAATCTACTCAATTTAAGTAAAATGTTCTTAATTTAGGTAATTTAAATTAAGCTAGATATTGTATTGAGGACTGAAGTCTGTTTTACTCCTCCAAATATTACAGAAAAAATGTTCTGTGTAATGTATACGGGGCAATGACATAAATAAACAAATAATTCAGTTAAAAAGATTCCAATTTCACAATAATTCTTCACATACCTGTAGTACCTCTGACCTCCATGGAACGAATATTTTTTTCACAAATCCTGAGTTATTCTTGATGTTTTTCGTCAGCTCTTAACTCATGATTTTTAAACTTCTTTAAAATGACTCTAAATCTAATCCAGTTTATTTTCTTTCTTTTTTGGCATATTTTCGGAAGTTGTTTTCATAATTATCATCATTATTACTATATAATATACTATAATTTACACTGAATCACCTTGTGAAAAT
>JACN01141067.1:0-13372 GCA_000787155.1 Scartelaos histophorus | reverse complement strand
AAGATGGCGTCATATTGTTTTCAGCGGCCTGTGCTCACTGGTGCATCGTGCCAAAAAAGATTTTTACTTCCGCATGACTTCCTGACTACTGGCCTTATGCCGCAAACAGACAGAGGTTCTGGACCTAATCTCCTCTCAAATCAACAAAGGCTCAGGGTTGCTACAATTTGGACATTTTCAGTCACAGTATTCGTTTAAAAGGCTTGCCTGACCAGACAGTCTGTTTTACATTCTGTTCAAATTCAAAAAAGAAAGAAACGCCTTAATAAAGGAAATGCTGACTTCTGAAATGCTGAAAACTGTGACTCCCACAAAGTGTCGACGTCTTGAATGGATATCTGGATTATGCTAGTGAGACAAGAACTTTTATTTAATTTTTCTCATTTTTCTGAATCTTATGTGCGTCGCAGATTACGCAAATAGGTGTTGATGGGCAAAATGGTGAAAATGGTGTCTTGAAAATGAGCGATTAAAGATTACTCAAACTTTGAGGGGGTAAAAACTCAGAAAAGTCCATTTTGCAGCTTTTAATGTCGTTTATTTCGCGCTTGTTTGAGAAATCCACAATGCCGTCTCTCACCGAACATTGTGTGCCCAGATTTGTTTATTTCAGACATGTGGAAGGGACATGTCGCATTTCTCTCTCTTCAGATTGAGAGTTTAGCGCTTCGCTCGTTGATTCTGCAGAAATCTCCTGTGTTTTTCAGCCCCTTTTTTTTCTCTCTTTTTTAACATATTTATTTTGATACAACAAGCAAAGGAGAAGGAGAGGGAGCACATTGAAACTCAATTACTTACTATATTACACAAAATGGACTCTTGGGAGTTTTTAGCCAGGTGAGAATTTCTCAAAAACCTGCCCAGAGTTGTGTTTTGTTTCAATTACACGTTTCACTAACTCTTTATAATTAGTCTGTCTACATCTCCAAAGCTCAAAATGTTCTGTTCCACCTTATGATGTCAGGAAGCTGTAAAGTGTTTAAGTTAACAGCTACTTTTTACCTTTAATTCAGTAAAGATTCCAGGTCTGAAATGATCCAAATGATGCTCATGAAGGTGTCAATGAAAGTTCAAAATAGCATTATAGACATGCAGCAGCCTTGTAATTATGATGGCCCAAAAAAATAAAATAATTACAATCCATCACTTGTGGACATGGTGGGGCCAACTAAACATTAGCCTGTTGGGTCGTCAATCAAACTCTACGTTTCTAGCATAACTGTGCACTGTGCTTATGTGGTTTAAGTTTGCCTCTCACACGTTCCACATGAGCAAGACGCTGTTTACTCAACCAATGCAGCGATTCTTAGCGACTTTTTTGAACTGTAGCTTCCTCGCAGTTTGCACAAAGTTTGTTGCGATGGCAGACAAGAATCCACAACCAGTTCACCACAAAAGAAAGTCCATATTGGGGTCACTGAAAGAAGAAGAGAAAGGAAAAAGGAGCAAAGTGTTACTGAAGCAGATGAAGGATCTAAAGACTGACACGTTGGTTGCTGAATTACACTGGTCTACAAAATTTTTATCTGCTTCAGAAATAAAAATTGCTAAATCTTACTCAATTTGATGTGATGGATTGGAAAACAAATGATAAATGTGTCGTTGGCTCATGTTACCAAGATATTTAATGATACAGTTTGATTATGTGGGGCCCAACTCTTGTCCTGGTCCCAGTTTTACATCCAAAGTAAAGGTGGAGCCTTTTTAACCACTGCAGTTCTACTGCGCTTTTGTGAAACAAAGGTCACCTCAGCACAAATATAACAGAAATGATCTTGTTGATCCAGTTTGAGGCGTCTCTGCTGCTATAGTCAAAACATGTGAAAGTCAGGCTCTGACTAAATCAAATGTACAAGTTGCTCCATCTGACTAGAGATACACTTGTATAGATATATCTACATCAACACATTTTTACATTTCCAGAACACAAGCACTTCAGCAATATTTGAACAGAGTCTGTTCTCTCAAACTCTGATCTGTATGAAACTATTCAAATGTGTAGACAATGTTTAGAAGTAAAAGTGAAGCTTGGAAACAATCATGTCATTTTGAATAAATCACATTCTCGCTGAATTTGCCTGGAATTTAAAATTTTGGTCCAATACTGTGTGTCCTAAACTAGAGCCAATTAGCATTTTTGACATATGTTATCTTTTTTAGTGACCCAAATTTGGTCAAGTCTGACTACTTTTATCATGGAAGCATTTTGCTTGTAGACCAGTGTTACTTGTTTACTTCAACAGCGATTCGTTCGGCAATTCTGAACATGCACCGGCTGTAAACAAGCATGATTTCTAGCGTAAGGAGGAGGCGGGAGGGACTGTATTTCTCTTTCCTTGGAAAATCCTTTAAAAGCAGTGGAACACTTCCTGTATTACTACGTGACATCACCGGGTGAAAGAGAAGAACTAAATGTACAGAGCTTGTGTGTTTAACATGTGTGAATGAAACAAAACACAACTCCAGGTCTGTTTGTGACGAGGAAACATTAGATCAGAAAATAACCTAATATGGGCACTTTAAAACTGAACTACATTTGTGATTGGTCAAGGAGAAACTTTAGCAGGTTGTGATTGGCTGACAGCAACAGACAGGTTAGAATGCTGTTTTGCAGTTTCATTTAGTGTTACTCCAGATGCCCTACCATTGTATTACCCCAATCTTTCAACTAATTAATGCCTTGATGTCTCATTTAGCATTATCCCAGATGCCCTGCCACTCAACTCAATATAATCCAATTGTAAAAGACAGAGGACTTTTATGTTGAATTTCTTAAAAGGCGATTGGTTGAGAGGAAATTGTTGTGCGCTTTCATTGGATGGTGTGAACGCTATTTTGCAAGTCGATTTGAATTTTACTCCAGATGCCCTACCTCCAGATGACGGTTTTCCACCTCATCTTTGACGAAGCAGAGAAGTGGTTTTCTTAAGACGTTTTGACAGACGATTCGTTGCGGCAGACGAATGGCTGTCGATATGATTTTTTCGCCGGATGCCCTACGTCAGAAAACGCTATTAAGTACCAGCACGTATTTCCCATTCCCTGCCATATAAATATCCGGCGTATTTGGCTGAGTGAGTGTGCGTAGAGGTCGGTGCACGTTGCCAGGAATGGTGTCCTTCCTCTGTGACTTTGCCGAAGATCTTCTCCGAGCTAGTTTCATCTCTGCTCAATCCAAAATACACCCAGGGGAAAAGTATATAACAGAAAGAATTCTTTAAGAAAATCCAAAACTAATGGCACTAATTGGGAACTAATTGTGGAACTTTTCTGGTGGAGATATTACTTTGTCTGGTATGTTTCTCCATGTGGTATTAAATCTTTTTATTTTCATAGAGACCAAACCAGACAAAGTTACAGGTCAGATCTATGGAGAGTCAACACCGCTCACAGTCAGGACACACGTTTTTTACACGTATTTTTGACTGCGGAACATTCTAGGCAGATGACATCTCCATAGAAACAAGCAGGCGACGGACACACCAACCAAAAAGCGACACAGTTCTGGTAATACAGGAAGTGCTCCATTGTGTTTTTAAACTCCACACACCTTCACTAGAACAATTTGGATCATTTCAGAGCTGGAATTTGTCAGTGTCTACTCAACAAAAGGTCAAAAATAGCTGTTTACCTTAAAAAGTACCGGTACATGACGTCACAAGTTGGAACAGAGCATTGAGAGACGTAGACTGACAAATAATAAAGTGTTTCTCAAACGTGTGTGAATGAAGAGTCGAATGGTCCTCTGCAGCCCTGGCTTTTCATAGTTTTCGATGTTTGGAGTGTTATGCTAACTAAGGCTTCCAGACAAACATCTTCCTGATTTGTTCCGTACGTATGTGAATAGAGCCATTTGATTTCCTCTGTGTAAGTCCTTGTCGTTTTTTGACACAAAACACGTTATTTTGTTTGTTTTGTGTACTCATTTCAAACCACTTTTGTTACTTTACCTTTTGCATTCCTGTTCATTAAATTATCACTTTATTTAAGCAGATTATTGTTGTTTTTGTTACTTCCCCTGCTCTAGTTGTGCTCGGTTGTAGGAATTAGCCTCCTATGGACTGCATGCGTTCTGTTGACAAACACTGGGTTGGGTCCATTAAGGATCATTAAAACGTAGTTATCATAAAGCGTTTCCAAACATCACAATCCAAAATGAATCCAGTTTTATGTGAGGTTTTGTTTTGCCTGTACAAAATCACTGACTGAATGTTTGAAGTAATGGTGCATTGTGTAACTT
This sequence comes from Scartelaos histophorus, assembly GCA_000787155.1. Classification (NCBI taxonomy): domain Eukaryota; kingdom Metazoa; phylum Chordata; class Actinopteri; order Gobiiformes; family Gobiidae; genus Scartelaos; species Scartelaos histophorus. The sequence continues at coordinate 9,132 of JACN01141067.1, read as the reverse complement.
TTTCTTTGAAGGTCGTCACCTGCATTTGTTTCTATGGATACGCCATTACTCTGCTCGGAATGTTCCACAGTCTGACATTTATTCAATTACAAGTGTTTTTTATTGCTCAAAAACATGTACTCTGGCTGTGAACGATATCGGCTCTCCACAGATCTGACATGTAACTTGGTCTGGTTTGGGTTTTGTGTAGATAGAAAGGTCTAATGCCATACAGTGAAACATTCCAAACAAAGCAATAACATCTCCATGGAGACGAGCATTTGACAGAGCATCCACCAGAAAAGTGAAAATGAAAGCGCCTGACCAAGGCCTGCATAAACCATCATAAGAATGAACTGTTCCAAAATATGTTTTACTTTTTACTTTTGTTTCTTTATACAACCTACAGTGTATTTAATGGTTCAGGTTTATAATTATAGTGTAGATTACATGATTTTCATAAATATCCTTCCATACATAATAGTTAGAAACGTGAGATACAATTTAGGGTCATCAAAAGTATTGAAAATCAGTTACTAATTGATGCTAAAATTGGTATCAGAACTCTTTTTCTCAGGTATCAATACTAAAACTGGCCACGTTTACATGATTAATTCAGAATGAAATTATCCTGAATTAAATAGATCCAATTTATATTATTCTCCTTCGAGTTTACATGGAAATAATAATTCGGAATTAAGGTTTACATGGAAAACACGTTAAATCGGCTTTATTCAATCAGGAAGGGTTCTGATTGGACAGAGACATGAACGTATTTATATCGACAGAAGAAAACACACAATCAGCTGCTACTGGTGTTTAGCTTTTTCTTTCCGCTTTTGCTCTTTTCTCAGCTCAGCCTCAGCTTTTTTCATTATCTGTAGTTCTCACAACGACCCAAAATTGTTTGGGTTCGAGACCAAAGTTTGGTCCGAGCATCTTTTTGCAGAGCGTCAACGTGTCAGAAGAACGACCCAACGAGCACGAAGGATGCAAATTATTTTTTAAGCTGAATAAATTTTATGTTTAAGTTTTAAGTTTTAAGTTTACATGATCATATAATAAACAAGAGCAAACCAAGATTTCTGATCTCTGCCAAGGGATCCAGATCCAGATTCCAGGTCCGGATCCGGATCATCAACAAAATGTAATGGAGTCGTCCTTGGGCCAAGATCTACCTCTGGTAAAAAATTCATGAAGATCCATTCAGTAGTTTCCGAGAAATCCTGTCCACAGACATATAAAAGTTTCCGAGAAATCCTGTCCACAGACAAATAAATAAATAAATAAATGATAAACCGACTCGATCACATAATCTCCTTGGTGGAGATAATTAAATCGTCTTTAAAATCGGAATAAACTACCCAGTTAAATCGGAATAAAATTAAATTTCAAATAAGTTCAATTCCGAATAATCATTAGGAATTATGTGTTTACGTGGTCTTTTTTTTTGAAGCGGAATTAATTTTTATTCTGCTTTACTGAGCTTTAAAATGATCTTGAGCTGTATCAGAACAAGTATAAGAGCCACATAGTCTTGTACCCATGGACCCTGAAGGATTACACACATAAGACCACACGCAAATAGAAAAGAAAGTACCGGTACTTTAATTTAATGTAGAAAATCACATTCAGTTGTCGAAATACAGAGGACTTTTTGATCATTGTACTATCGATACTGAGTATTACGTTGTCTCAGTTTAGTATTGAAATCGACTTTGAAATCTTAGTATCAAATTTAGTATCTCATTTAAAACCACATCTACAAAATCTACTCCAAAAAATATCTGTTATCCACAAATGGACTCAATTAGACTAATGTGAGTTTTTGCACTTTATTACTACACTGCAAATTTGTCACATTTGGCCAAGTTTTTAAAACTTATATCAGTTATTCCTCTTTTCAGATTAATTATCTGCCTACTACTTCTGAGACTGCTTCATTTCTAGCCTAGAGAGAGTTTATTTTAAGAAAACTTGTCAAGTAAAATGATCTGTCCATATAGCAAGATAATTTCATTACTTTTTTATCATTTTCTGATATATTTATCTTATATTTATTTATTTACTTTATATTTTTATACCTTAAGTGTCTTTGCACTGTACTATTAACTATTCACACCATGGACATTTTCAAGAACATATATTGTGCTTGTGTCTTTACTTATAATTCTTTGACACATGTGGATCATAATGTTAGAATTTGGACATTTTAAATCACAATATTCATCTAAAATATTTGAATGAAAGACTTGCTGACTTCAGTGTTTGAAAATGGTGGTGCCCAATGTCGTTAATGTTTAGGCTGAGAAGCTTTAAACCATGTTGCAATGCGTTACAACTGTCAAAAACAGACCTGGAGTTGAGTTTTGTTTCATTCACACTGGCCCGTTGACAGAAATTTGGGGGCCAGGGGCAAGGAGCCTCACATGAGCCCCTCTAATGGTCAGGACAACAGACCCTTCTGTCCCCCCGTCTACCTCCCTGCATGTGGTGGTAGCTTCCAAATGCACAGCTATCTTTAATTCAGTAGAGATTGTCATTATGGATTTATGTACATACTTGCCCTCAATAAAACTGCAAGAACGAGGTTTATCTATCTGTTTTTCACTCCAAATACAACTTCAGATTGTAAATAATAAGAAGAAATATGGTCAGATAAGTGTACATTTTCAAAGTCTTTTAAATAAAATATAAAAACACCTTATAAATATTCAGCACACATATTTTCAGTCCCTCAACAGTCAAAATTCAGCGTGTAAAATTCACAGTGAAAAAAATTTGAAGGAAAGATCCAAGATGCCAAGGTGATCCGATCTAACTTAGTAACAAAACAAACAGGAAATGGTGCAGTGAAGCGATCTGATTGGTCAGAATCATCCATCCTCATGAGGCTAATTGTGTAAACCCCGCCCACAGTTGAGAACAGCCAATAGGAAACAGCCGCTGTCCCCCTCACGCGCACAGGATCGATTGCTTCTGCCTTAGCATTTCGATGTTGAATTTGAGGGCTTAAATATATCTGTGCTGAATATTTAAAAGGTGACATTTTTATAACGAATTCAAACATCTTTCTTCAAAGTTAAAAAATTCAAAGTGAGAAATTCAGCTTTATTTAAAATTCAGAATCTAATGGAACAAATGATCGTTTATGAGGAAATGGCTAGAACGTGATTAAAAGCACTAAAAAGTCCATTTAGCAGAATAGGTTGGCTTTAACTTTCCTTTCACCAAATCCTCTGTCCAGGGAAGCCTTTAGCTGTTTTCAAGGTGACTGGGACAGCTCCCCCCAGTCTGTTTTGACCTCCATTTCTCTGCTCCTGCCTCATTATAAAGAGCCCAGTCCAGCCGATATCGTCCTCATTGTTCTCTGCGTGTTTTGAGGACTGGGTAATTACATCGATGGTATAAACTGATGAAGTGCTTTGTGTTTTAATCCTCTGTTTTGAATAGTCTGACAGAAGCACTATCTAATGAGGAATCGCTGTATCAGAAATGACACAGGGCCTTGGGTGTGGAGCCTTGTGCGATAAAAATAAGACAATGTTTTAAATTTAATTGGATTTTAAATGTGTTTTTCATCAACTTCAGATAGGTATTTCACGTTTTCTAACCTAAACCTGCTATACTGACTCGAAAATTGACTCTCAGGAGCTTTAAACCATGTTATAATGTTGTTTCTTTATCAAAAACATACCTCGTGTTTTGTTCATTTCGCACATGTTTGAGTAACCTTTTTGTTATTAGTCTGGCTGCATCTCCAAAGCTCAAAATGCACTGTTCCACCTTGTGATGTCATGCAGTGATAGTTTTCAAATGAGCAGTTCCTTTTACCTTTAGTTCAGCTGAGATAGGAATGAAGAATTGGAGTGAGTCTGGTAGTGGTTTTAGGTCGTAAAAGAAAACACAAAAGAAGCAAAAAACAGGAGAATTCCGGGTTTTTACCTGTGACGCAACAATCCAGGTTAAGAAAGCATTTTTGAACATTTAGTGACAAAATCTATTCCATTAACTTTTTCGTCCATAAATACTATCTAATGGAAAATTCATGTCCATTTTGCAGCTGTTGTCAACATTCCCAGGGGGTGATGCTAACTAAAGGCACTACACTGTTAGAAGCTCTGTAACTCGAATTAGACTTTAATCTAGGTTTTCTTTTCACACAGTCTGACCAGAAAGAGCTGTTTAACTGAAAGTGCAACAGGCGAGCTGATTTGTGCTGTTGAACACGGCTCTGACACATACAACAATCACACGCTAGCTAGCATTAGCATTAGCCAACAGTTTTACAGTTACTCACACTCATGTTTTTGTCGAAAATTAATCTATTTCATATTTTTTCTCAAGTTACCTTTGCATCACCATGGTATCTGCTGAACTTTCCTCCATAGACATACACGTAGAACACCCCCAACATGATGTCAAGTATCAATTATAACTTCCACACACGTCCGGCAAATGTTATATAAGCACCACAAGCTGTGAACAAAAGCACTGCTAGACAAGATAGACTTTCTTTGGAGCAGTATTTATTCAGTGGGAGACAGCTGTATATACCGAGGTTTACTGCAGTTTACTTAAAGCTGCACTCTGTAACTTTTTAAATTGGGGTCTGTTACCTGCTTGTTTTCAGTGGCTATGTCAAGAATGTTCCACAGTGTGACATTTAACATTAAACCTTACATTTGTTCAATTACAGGTGGTTTTATAGCTCAAACATGCCTAGAAAAACAGGTTTTCTGGCTAAGCAGGGTCGCCTCTCCACAGATCTGACCTGTAACGTGGACTGGTTTGGGCTCCATGAAGATACAAAGGTGAAGATACCATACTGTAAGACTTTGCAGACAAAGCAAAAGCATTTCCATGGAGAAAAGCATTTGATGGCCTCTCTATCATAAAAAGTTACACAATGCACATTTACCTTTACTTTTATAAACTTCACTATTAGACAAGAGTATTGGTCAATGAGAAAGTGCCATATACTGCAGTTGTGTGAGTTTCTGCAGTCTGTCTTCAGCATGAATGGTGTGTGAGGCTGGGTCCGGAGCCGCACTAATCGCACAAAACCCAAACAAAATGTGTAGGGGAGCATAAAAGGACCTATTTTTCTGACATTTTTCAGTTGGTTGGAACTTTGTGAACTCCCCGAAGAGTCCCAGAAGTCTGTAAGAAAGCTAAGAAGCAATGGGAAATTGAGAAAAAAATAGAAGAAGTAGAAGAAGAAGGACCGTCACAACACATTGTTCGTCAAAGGTGCATTGCGTAACTCTTCTGGTGGAGGGTGCAGGGACCAGACCAAGTTACAGGTCAGATCTGTGGCGAGGAAAGGATTTTTTCATATGATACTTTTAGTTTACTTAAGTATGATGTATGATTGAGACAAAACACACCCCCGGGTATGTTTGTGATGTGTTAGCAGCATTATAACATATGAATAAAAGCTCACAAGAGTCAATTTTAGGACTTTTAAGAAACAAAATTGCGTTCTTCTTCTATCCCTGATGATTGGTGGTGGTGGTTGGCGTTGCTGATGGTGCAGAGGAGCATGGCTTTTTGAGTGAATGAATCAAGCACTGTAAAATTCTTTGGGTGCCCTGAAAGGTGCTATAAATCCAATACAGTATTATTGGCTTGGACCTGAAATACAGTGACTCACCAACAAAACTGCTTCTCACTTTGTCTGAGGAGCTTTATTCTTGTCTCTGCCTCGTCCTTCTGTTGTGCTTATGTGAGCGTGAAGACCCCTCCCCAGCTCGCTCCCTCTGTACCCGGCGTATGCATGCCAAACGAGGCCTGATCCAGCTCTGTTCTCCCTGTACGATCACACTCCCCTGGCTCCAGTATCATTCCCCAATCCATCACAGTTAGAACAGAACATCACGAGGATTCTCTGACCTTGGCCAGAGGACTCACAGTGGAGGGGTGTGAGCTGTCACCCTCCCTGTACGGTTTAAAAGCAGATGGTTCTTCTTCATGTGGAGTAATTGATCACATTTGTGAATTCATCAGTAACAGCTGTTTATGGATCGGATAAGCACCATTGATTGTATGAAGAAGAGGAGTAAAGGAGTGTGAAGTCTGCCACAGCGCTCGGCTCCAGTCAAATGAAGCTCTTCGGGGCAAGCAGTTATAGAAGTGAATTTTCGACAGCGTAGTAAAGTAGAAGCGAGTAAGTTAATGCAAAAGTTTTAAGACGGCTCACAGCAGCAGTTACAGAGAAAGGGGGGGCAGCTTTTCAAGACAAAGTGAATAGGAGCCGGTGGAGTTGATGGAGCCGGGAGCAAGCCATGCTCACTTCCTATTTGGCGTCTGGCAGCTTGCAGTTTAGCCTTGTACATCTATAAAGTCTGTGATCGGTGCTGAGACTGTGCCAGGCACGTACCTGATGTGATGAAAGGACAAACGTCATTTTTATTGTGTCTCAAATTTGTTCTTTACAAACTCAAAGTGAAACAGTTAACCAGACTTATTCTGTCAAAGTGACACTGTGAGTTCGTGCCTCTATTAGCACAGCATTCACATTGCCTAATGACTTCAATTGTTTATGCTCTCATGATTCATTCTTGTTGCTGACAGCAGAGGGAGTTCTAATGCCTAAATACCTCTTTGGAAACTGTAGTTTAAGAACATTTGCCATATGCAAATGCATGATTTTAAGTTCGAAAATGTGAAATTCTAATCCCAAGGAGACGAAAAAGCATGTTTCAAAGGGAACTGAAGCCACAAGAATGCATAATATGTGTTTAATCTTCACACTGTAGGGGTCCGACGCCCTGGGGTTAGTGAGGGAGATGGAGTAAGTCTGATCTCGTCAGATCTCAGGAGCTCAGGGCTGGAGCTGGTGAGTATCAGATCAGAGACCGCTGGGAATAAGGGGGCTGTAGAGGAACTGCAGAGGCTCATCCTCCAAACCCGAAGTTCGCAGATTGATTCCCACTCAAACCACTTCAAACTGCCATCGTGTCCTTGGGCAAGACACTTAATCCACTTTGTTCTCTAGTGTTGAAGTACACTGGTGTATGAATAAGACATAATGGCAAAAGCAGGTCTTTGTAATAAAAATATAATACTATTATAGGCTGCCTTCATTTTCTCTGTAGCAAACCTGTAAGAATGAGCCATGTGAGTCACTATATGACCCTTTGGGATGTGCGCTGACGTAGGGGTGGGCCACACAAGCGTCACTTTTCTATCATTGCTGAAATGAGTGGACTTGTTTCTTTTATCAAGTCATTTTAGATGAACATTGTGATGCAAACTGTGTAAATTAGAACAGAATGATCCACCAGTGTCATTGATTATAACTGTATAGGAAGTTAAAACCGGATCCAAAAAATGCCCATCTTTGTCCTCATTATATTTTTCAAACTTGCGGTGTCCTGTCTTCGTCTCGTCCTCTTCCTAACGGCTCTGTGCAGATCATAAATCAGTCTGTGGATTAGGTAACATTGACAGTTCTCAGGCTGGAGTGTGACTAATGCTGTGGGTTCAAAGCTCCACATCGCTCTGGCCGATCAAAGCCTGTACCAGTGAGATGTTTACAAGTGAACTACACACACAGGGCCAAAGGACTCAGATAATCACAGTGTAGGATTATGCAGTGGAGCTGGATAAGATAGGATAGTGGAACGTCAATGGTTCCATCTGTCTTCCCTTACTGAACAATCGGTAACACTTTAGAATTAAAAAGAGGCTATTATGCATATCTTTTTACTAATGTTTCATCGTTGTCCTCTTGACAAAAACATGGCCGGGTTTGAGATGTCATCCATTCATGTTTGACTATTGAACTCTCTATTCTCTGCACTGTGTCCGATCACAATCATCTCAAAAAAGAAAGATGGTGCAACAAGAAATCGAAGCAGTTTATAGGAATTTTTGTCATATTATTTGGAAAGTTGTGGGAAAAGGGGTAAGGAAAGGCAGGGGACGAGCTGGTTAAAAGAATTTGAGTACCATATTTTACCAGTTTTGTTGAGTAAGATTTATGTGAGGAAAGAATTAATCACCTGCCCCAAATAAACAGGGAATTATTTGGTGTTTTACGGTAAATTTACAAAAGCAGGATACTAAAATATTCACAACAACTTCACAAACCTGATGCGATGTGCAGTAGTTTCATTAGAATGCAGAAAAATGCAAACTTAAATAAAATATGTTAATGCATGAATACAGCGTTTCAAAATGGTGGCCTGAATATGTCATGTGTTGGGGTTATGGACTTGGAAACTAAAATACTTTGTCTGAGGAGCTGTGTTCTTGTCTCGACCTTCTATTGTGCTTACGCGAGTCTTTAAAATAAAACATTTGGATCATGATAAAATTCGGATGGAAGCTAAAAAAAGGCACAGCGAACTAGTGACTCTGTGTTCCTTTCATTGTGTCCAGTCACCGTGAAAGAACGTTTCAACGGGATCTGAACAAAGCAAAGCCGCATAAGAATGTGTGTGAAGCTTCGACACAAGAGAACGCTGGACTTTTCTCTGAACGAAGGGCACATTTAAACACCGTGAAAGCACAAACAGCAGATGACTAATACCAGAGGACAATGCAGAAGCAGTAAATCATCTCCCGTAGGTCAATTAAAAAAAGATGTTAGGAACAAAGAATAAAATAGAGGCTAAACTGGAGACAGTGAAACTATATGCAATGAAAAATGGTGCAAAATGGAGAATTTCTGGTTATACATGACCAGACGCAGCCTTTCATTCAATGTTTTCTCTTTTTTTCTACTTTTCAGAATTGATATGCAAACAGAACATATTAATGGTCCTATATTATGCAAAATTGTCTCTTGTGCGATTTAGTCTTGTTGTGTTTCATTCAAACATGTTCAAGGAACTCTTTATTGTCATGCTGTGTTTGTTTATCCATCAGACTTGTTTTATTGTGTTTCGTTTGTCCAACTTGGAGAAAAACATGGATGCTAACCGGAAAGCTGTTGTTGCTTTAGCACTGGCCAAGTACCAGGCTCCAAAATAAATCTCTGCTCCAACTACACAACCTGGAGGAAGAATTCTGTATAAATAGTATAATTCAGTTTATTAGTGAAGTGAAAGCGCTGGTGTCGTGTGATAATCGATCATTTTGGCATGTTAGGAAATGGGCTAAAACCATGGGCAAGACAACTATCATACTCACAGGCAGTGATAC
>JACN01139832.1:0-14806 GCA_000787155.1 Scartelaos histophorus | reverse complement strand
ACTTTTCTTCCCTCCCTCCCTCTCTCTCCCACCCAGTCTTGTACAAACACTCCCTCCCTCGTCTCTTGTCACTGTCGCCTCCACCAGAGCTTCTCCTGCCACTGAAACAAAAGAATCTCTCCCAGCCCCACAGGCCTCGTGTGTTTCCCTAGTGGACAAATGACGCTACTGCATTATTCAGCTCTCACATCGGGCTGTACCACACTTCGGCTTTAGTATTTTACTGGCAAAACTCTAAATGATGTTTGAAAATACTAAGAATACAACAGCTTCTCACATTTTCATTTCTATTTCTATTTAATTTTCTATTCTCCATCTTTACCTCACCACATGCACATTTGTTAAATCACGTTTTTAATTTGAAATCCTTATTATTTTCATTTAAAGTTGACTAAAACACTTCCACAGCTCCAAATCATATGCTTTTACTACTTTTATATTAAAAAAGACCCACACATATCACAAAATGGGAATTAAAGGTGACTGAATCGTGATCACGTTTGAGTCCAAATATCGTGATATCGTATCGTCAAAAGTCACAACAATATCACAATACACAATATCACAATCACAATATCACAATATCACAACACGGCCATCACAATATCTCTATGTGTAAATAAATTGTTATACTGCAGCAATATCGCTAAAAACAAACTGATGGGACTACATAGACCATGATCCTTTGCTCCATTTCATTGTCGATTATTAGTACATGAAGAAATAACTGTTGTAAACACTTTTAAATCTTATTTCTTTGGATTATGGCACAATTAAAGTATTTTTAAAAGGAAAAAGTAGCATATTCCCTAGTTGTAACTGCACATATCCGTAAACCCGCGGCACAGCTGTCCAAAAATAGAGCGAAGTTACTGTAAATGTAGTTGAGTGTGTGTTATTGACCTTATGGCTCCGTGCATGCTCTGCCTTTGGGATGCAGCGCCGTGATGGGAGAACAGTGCATTTCCCTGGCACACACGGAAAGATTTTTCACTCCGACTTCCCCATTTTTTCCCCCGTCGGACAATGCCTGTGCAAGTCCTTCGGTTCAGAAATTCAGCGTGATAGCGGCCGTGTCCTGCCAACGCTTCCTCTGTTTGCCACAACAGTGTGTATCTGGGAGAGAGGATGTCACTCTGAATGACACGCGATGCAGTGTCATAAAAAGTTCATCCTTTTCAGACGACGTTTTAGCTCCACTGAATCATCCGTGTTGTGCGTCTGATTCGTTTAACATGTGGCCGTACACGCTGGAGTGGCTGCACAGAGCGTTTTAGCGACTTAGACAGACTTTATTGATCCACAAGGGAAATTACTTGGACACAGCAGCTCACACATCACAATTTATTGTAATAACAGAGGGAAAAAAATATAAACGATCATAACACATTCTAAATAAGCAGCAAAAATAGCAAGACTAGTGTAAAATAAGACATAATTATATAAAAGTACAAGATAAAATTAAATTAAAAAATCTCTCAGCATTAAACACAGCAAAAAGCGGAGTCTTAAAATTAAATCTCACTGGATCAATTTTAACATTTTCTCAGGGTTTATATGAGTCCAGTCTGTTCGAGAGTTAATTTAACATTTTTGGAAATGTTAAATTAAGACCAAAGTTCCTGTTCAACCCCGAAATCAAGACTTATATTAACATTTTGAGAGTAAACGGATCACACTTTGTAGGGTTAACCTGATTTAGCTAAACAACACACAGAGGAGTTTTATTTTTACACTTTATTTTAGTTCATTTAAGATGAAATTATGAACAAAACTGGTTCAAACTGGTGGTGAAAGCTGATGAACACAAAGAGAAGTTGAATTACCTTCAGTCATATCAACTCGAAACCCCATTTAACTTTCAGATAGTCAAAATAACACTTTGTATGTTAAAAACAACTTATATATATATTTTACCCAGAAATTTTAACCCTCCAGTTTTTGCTGTGTTACATTAATGTATTTAGAGTTTTTTGAAGGGTTTGTACTGACACCGTATTGTTTTTAAGACTAAAGATATGTAGAAATATACGGGAACTGATTTAATTTTCAATGTTACGTGAGCCATACTGATGCGTCTCTTCACTTTTACCTACTATGGTTTATGAAATTCTGCGTAAAACTGTAATTTTTTTGCTTTTCCCATGTTTGTTCACGTTACCAGTCACTGTCAGCCAATCACAGCCCGGTGCCTTTCTGTCTCACACACCTACACATCTTCTCAGATATTGCGTGCGTGAAATGTTTGCAATAATAACGGCTTAAGTCGCCAAAACAGCTCCAGGTTTGCGATGTTTTGTTGCAATCGCTAAGTCGTTAAAAATGCATTGGAGCCGTAGTGTTTACTAACACCAGAACGAGCCGCCGCTCCTCCATCTATCTCCCCGCAGTCTCAGAAGTGTCCGACTGTGAGCTGGGGCCTTCCTGTGTTTGAGAGCTGACCTTGTGTCCACCGTGTGACCATTGTGAGGCTTTTGCGTGTGCGTGTCAGCGATGAGTGATGCTTTTCCATGGGCCCCTCCCCGCCCCCCAGCCCAGTGTAATCACATCAGGCCACTGAAGGACGGGCTCTGGGCTGCACAACACAACGTCACACTTCTGAACACTTTCGAGACTCCTCATCAGTGGCAGAAGGTAATAAAGTACAAAAGCAAACATGCAATACTTCAGTACGTGTGGAATTCACTTCAGAACATTTCACAGTGGATACTTTTTACTTTTACTTCACTACATTTGAGCTATTTGTACTTTCTTATCTACTGCATTTTAGATCTGGACTGAAAAGTAAAAAGTACTTTTCTTTATGGCGGAGACATTTAGCTGAAGTTAACATCCCAACTTTGAGCAAAACAAATACACAAATACACAAAAGTCTGAAAGTGTAAGACTTTAAATCAGCTCAATTCTTTCTTAAAGTTGGTGTATTCAAACCTTTAATTGTTCTAAAAATCTCTACAAAATACTTATTTTTTTTACTCTTACAGTACATTTTTAAACAGGTACTTTAACACTTGTACTTAAGTAGATTCTTTTATGTGATACTTTTACTTGAACAACTTTTTACCTTTTGTCTTTGTACTTTTAAGTAACAAAATCCTTACTTAATCCACCGCTGCTTCTTTGTCATTGTTCTGTGTGGAATCTGCAAATATTGGATGATACTGGAAATGGTGATTGTCTCATTTTCTCAACAAAAACAAAGCTGGAGAGTGTTTTGAGCATATTTGTCATTAACTGTCTAATGCCTAGATGTGCTCCTTTAGGTAACACATGGAGACCTTTGCAGTTCAAGTGTTCCAAATTTAAAGTCAATTTAATCCACTTTTTGTTCTTGTTTGGGTTTAAATTTATCACCTAGTTCTTTCTTGACCTAGTTTAGACCCAGTATAATCCTGGTTTAGATCTGGTGCCAAATATTTTCTTAGGTTGTTGTTGATGAGAAAAGTTGAAGAACCACTGGTCTAAAAATTGCATAAGAAATTTTAGATCCAATTTTATTAAAAAAACACAAATAAGACTTGAAAGCAATTACTGTACGTGTTCACTATATTTTGCTCTTTGCTCACTGTGTCTCAAAGTTAATGATCCTTTTTATATCTGTATAATCCCTCAGTTGTCCAGGTAGGATCCATAGAAAAGGAGAAATTAAATTCTGTCAACCGAATACAACTTTTTGACAGAACTACTTTTCTCTTATGCAAAGTAAATTTAGACTTAGATTTAGACAAACTTCATTTACCCACAAATTAAATGACCTGGACACACAATAACAAAGAGTAAAACATATGAATGGTAATGAAAAAAAAAAATCTAAATAAGTAGCAAAAAAGGCATAATTATATAAATGGTATATGTACAAGTCAAAATAAAATGCAAAAAATAACAAAATTATATAATGAATGACAAGGCATAGGGTTGTAAGGGTGAGTGTTACAGTTTAAGACGTATTATAGTTAGATGACTTAATTTTAAAGCGCAAAAAATATTAAAATAACACCACAAACTTAACATCAATGTTAAGATACAAACATTTACCTGATTCATAAAATAATCGAACAGGATGTAGTCCCGTGAACAGTCTGCTCAAGGCCAATACCTCAAACAATGCAGATATTTTAATTCTGTTTATTCTGGGCCTGCCTTGTGTTGAAATTGTCTGATTATGAAAGTTTCCCTTCCACATTTCTAAACAGACTATATTTCTGAGCGATGTATTACGTAAGCTTAGATAACAGCGGGTATTTGAGTGCTCTGCTGTTTGACTCACTGGCCAGGCCCATGTAACAGTTGGTGAGTAAGACCTCCTCGCACTCGCCTGTGACAGAGTAACAGAGCAGTGTGAACACAGTCATGGAAAAAGCCTCTTCTCTGGACCAGCTCTGTGGACTTTCATTCTAAAAATGGCACTATGGGTTTGTCAAGGGTCTTTACATGACTGTGACGGATGACCTGTATATGACCCATGTGGCCCATTCTCTTTTTCCATGAGTTACGTTTTCACCTAATCCTTTTTGACTAATGGTATCGATCCCAAACTAATCAAATGTATAAGTATGGATATTTTCAGTTCTTGCCGAGTTGTGAAATTAATAATCAAGTTAAAGCTCTGTACCTAATTGTTATTGTCTTAAAACTGTGAAAAACTGAACTAGTTTCCAGAAGTACAAAGTTATTCCTCATCTACCTTGATTATTTTGAGCATTCTGATTATTCCCCGCAGTAATATTCACAGCTTTTTGCTCACACTGGACACTGAAGTCCCAGTATTGTGCATGTCTTCTCACATCTTTGCCATCAAAAAGCACTAAATTGTGACCTAATGCTTGGTTGTGTAGTTTGGCAAGTTTACCGTAGATTCTTTTCCTTTGTATTTCACTTGGAATTCATGCCTTGTGAAGCTGGCATTCTGAAGCTTTTTTCCCCCTTCAAATCTGAAAGAGAAATAAATAAAGACAAGAAAAATTTGATTGTTTTTCCATCACAGATCTTTTCTTATTTATCTAGGCACGTCTAGAACTGTCTTCAACACAATATCACAGGTGTGAGAAACCATGGAAGCGCCGTGCCCTTGTTTGCTGTTGTTTCTAGTTAGCCTTTTTATTGGAAAACAGATTTTTGATCCACATTATAATAAACAAGTTGGTAGGGTGACAGTAACATACTAAGAGGAGGGTTCACCTAGCAACAACTTCAAATATAGCCCAAAAGCATGTTGTGTCATTGGGGTAGACGCCTAACCTGTGGTGCCTGCTCCAGTGACAGTGCATGAGGGATGGTTTCCCAAAATGATGAACATCTGACAGAGCAACTTGCCAAATCAAAGCGCATCCTCTTAGTTTACTGTGTGCGTCATAAAAATCTGCTTTTGTTTTACCCGCCCTTAATAAAAGCTGATGTGTACATTGAAGCCTTCGACATAGTGATGCTCAGAGTAGGACGGCATGCACACGTGTCATGGCGGAATGGCAGTGCGTTGCTCATAAACACACTTGTCTCTGGGAGTGGCGTGTGTGTTGTACTAATCCCCCGGTACGCCGCTCCTCTCCGAGGTTTATGGTCGTCCCGGAATTCCGCTGTCCCATGAGCCCTCCCACGCCCATAATTAGAGTCGCCCCGGCAACAGGAGAAAGAATGCTCAGTATGTGTCGTCGCACTAACTACGTTTCTCCTGATCAATTGCCCCTTTAACTTGAACTCCAACCACATCCTGGCCTGTTTGACCACATGTTAGTCAGTGATATTTAATGTAGCTCCAACTTGAAGCAAATGGCAGAAATGTTACATGTGTGTGGCCCACAGCAGCTGCCGTGGGGAGACCATTGTGCATTTTTATAGATCAATGCCAATCTTTTGGTTCTGGATGTAATAGGCTCACTAAAGTGACAAAAGTACACTGTGATATATTTATGTCATTTGGTTAACATAGGCCCACTGACAAAAACACAGTAGAAGACACAAACAAAAAAGTTGTCTCTTTAAATAAAAAATGTAGGGTTATTGGACTATATAAAGGACCACCATGTAACATTTACAGACTAAAATAAAAGCACTGGTTTCATTATGGATGATTCTGTTGCACTAAAATAGGCCACCTCAAGAAACACTGTGACCCTGCCTGTGCTTGTCTTTTCACAGACTTGACTCACCACTGGCCTGCAAAAAGGCAGATGTCACCTGCTGGTCTCCATCTTCTTGTTTTCCCTGAGACGTTGCAGCGTCCCTGTGTCCTAACCCACAGAAGTGGGCTGCAGATAGCGTGCCGTGTGCTACCTACAGAGGCTGGCCACTGGGGCTCTGAGAATAAACAACACAAACCCTTGAGACTGATTATTAATTCAATGGGAGCCTAGTATTTTTTTTAACTGCTTCTACTGTCTCCAAGTGGCAATAGCAAGTTCTGCAATCATGAACTCATAGCCTAAAGGTTTTGGCTGAGCAGAGGCCTATCAGAAGAGTAGAGCTTCAGTGACATCTTCTGTGCTTTTGTAGTAACTGCCTGAAGTTGAATTATTTTCTAGGGGTACGGTAATACAGTCTACTGGTGGTATACAGTGCTTGCCACTTAAACCAGACTTGTTACTTTAGTTGTTGCCTTAAGTATTTTATGGTCACTTAGACCTGTGTCTCACTAGAGAAGACTTGCCATAGCTTTCAGAATAATGACAATCTTAACTGTTGCCACATCCATAAAGCATGTCAAACAAATCAGTGCATCGTTTGAATGGAGAGGAAAAGAGGAGCCTGAATCACACAAATAGACATTTTGCATTTGTTTTCGGTTTAATTAGCTTTTTGTCACAGCTCGGTGTGCGGCTATGAGACAATCTTTAATATTAATTGCGCATCTCCGTCATTCCCGTCATCACGTCACACACACAAGACAGAGTCAGTGATCAGGCCCTGAGGGGCCCTGAGCGGGAGCTCGTGCGAGAGCTCGTGCTGTTGCTCTCGTGTTTAAATTGGCGCATGAATATGATCCCCACAGAGAAGTCGTGACCAGTCTGGGATTTCCCGTAAAAGACGTCACCGGTGTTCCCGGCGCTTCTTTCACTGTCGGGCCACAAACACAGTTTACAGCCACAAGTCAACGGAAGGATCGTGACTCTAAGAATGCAATCCCACTTCCCAGTTTGCACCACTCTTTTTAAATCCCACTGATGTTATATCTGTAAATTTTTACATATTGTTCTTTTCAATCACTTATACTGCGGGTGGAGACTTACCTGGTGTTAATCCCGTCTAAAACCTACCTAAACCTTGTGTAATTTGTTTGGTTATCTCTGCGTTTCTGTCCCATGTATCTAATATGTCAGTTTTTTTTCTTGAAATATAAGAACTATATGCTCACGCGGAGGTATACGGGGTTGTGAGTGTGTACGGTGACGTCAGCACGTCAGCGCTCTGCGGAGCGTTGCTTCCTCCGTGAACCTCCAGGCCGAACAGGAGTCCGCTCATCCCGCTGTGTCCGCTGAAGATGGCCGCAGGACCCCTCTCTGTATCCTCCAACGCATCAACTAATAATGATGGGATTCTCATCGGAGACAAAGTGTACTCGGAGGTGTACCTGACCATCGACAACTCTCTCATACCCGAGGAGAGACTCTCCCCGACGCCGTCTATGCTCGATGGCCTCGACCTGAGCACGGAGACCGACCTTCGGATATTGGGGTGCGAGCTCATCCAGTCCGCGGGGATTCTGCTAAGGTTACCACAGGTAAATAACATTTAACTTTATTCACATACTCCTGATATCTTAACTGAAAAGCAAACGTAACTACAGCGCCGTGTGGTTAAGTCCTTTACCTGAGGCCTGTGTTAGCTTTAGCCTCTGTTAGCGCGAGGTCTTGGCGTGGTAAAGAAAATGGCGGATTCATTGTACACGGTTCCGTAATCACTTTAATGAACGGCGTTTAACGTGGTTTATTCGTTTTGTTGGACAGGTCGCCATGGCAACTGGTCAAGTTCTTTTCCACCGGTTCTTCTACTCCAAGTCTTTCGTGAAACACAGTTTCGAGGTGAGTTTCTCTGCTTTCCACACTCATTGTTAGCTTAGCTTAGCCAAACGTCGCGGTTGCGTTAGGAGCGGAGGCCATGTTGTTTCCACGTAAAGGTGCGGGTGTTTTGCTCCGGTGACGCACATGGACGATCACATTTTAAACATTCTGGTGTATTCACTGCTAATTTCATTATTGATATCTATGTCAATTACCATCTTAATAAACCAGCATGTGAATGTGTACAACGGTCTTCCACCGCCTGCCGTATCTCAGTGTAACTGTTCCCTGTGACTTTGTTCTACAGATTGTGGCAATGGCGTGTATAAACCTGGCGTCCAAGATTGAAGAAGCTCCCCGACGAATACGAGATGTCATCAACGTGTTTCATCATTTGAGACAGATTAGAGCCAAAAAGTAAGTACATGTGTACCCTGTTTGATGCAATTATCACTATGGCAGTGGTATTCTGTTTATGCAGTCTGAATTTGCATTGTTTTTTGAATGTGAAAGTGCTCTTCTGTTGATTCATGTACTCTTAACACTTTTCAGTTTCCACATGATAGTCTCTGAAGTGTGTATTTTTGACTATTGGTTCTCAGCTGATGTGGTGTTTAACACATCTTGTTCAAAAACTTGAATACCTATAACATTACAAGACAGGCACAAGTTCAACAGCTGTTTGTGCCTCTGTCTTGATTTAAAATGTTCGTGTCCAGTCCAGACCCTGGCATTAACTTGGATTCTTTTTTCCTTTGCAACCAACTAACAGCGACCAGCTACATTTACCAAAGCCTGGGTGATGTGGAATGGTACGTAAGCTGAAGCAGTCGGCATGACAACCATGAGGCAAGGCTGTCTCCTCCCCCAGGCCCGGCCCACCCCTCTCCTGTGGGAGACGCCCGTGGTCCGAGGCACCGCGGGCTCCTGGGATCGGGGATGACAGGTTGGCCGAAGGTCTCGGTCCCCGGGAGCTTTGAGGACTCCTGTGGTTCGTTCTAAAGCTTGAGGTTTCTGTCCGACCACCCACAGACCTTTGGGTAAAGTAGTCTTTTCCTTCCTCTGGCTGCCCCTCACCATGCAGTTTGTCTTTGCATTTGAACCAAGTCCAATTCACAAACTGTCGTCCATGGCTTTTACAGAAATGTTTAACAGAAAACTAGTGTTGGAGTAGTTTTAGATTATGCATGCTGCAGTTTCTGTTGTTGAAAGATTGAATAAGGGCTGCACAATTGTCCAAAATACTTAATTTACTTCCATGTTTCATGCATGTGCTAATTTCTAGTCTGAAGGAGATGAGAGTTGAGGACAGGGTTGTACATCAGTTACTTGGTAGCATCATGGTGTATTCTGAGTTTTGGGGACAAAAGCATCTGATTTGATGAGGTTAAGTTGTGTATGTCTATTTAATCCATCATGTGACACATTTGTCATACAAATTAAATTTACTTTAGATGAGAATAGAAACTTAAAACAGTTTGCATACCCATTTAGCTGGATCAGAACAGGATTGAGCTTGTTGTGGGATGGAGTGTTCAAGGCCATTTCTGTTAAAGCTGTGGCACATGGTGATGGAGCACTGAGGCTGTTCATTTCTACACACTGCTTTGTGAACCACAGGAGTCCACAACCCCACTGTCAGACTTGCTAGCATATTTTCTTGAGTTGGTTGAAAAGGAAAAAGGAGTGCATACTTACAAAAGAGCACTTTCTTTTTCTGCTTTTATTTCATTTATGTGAAAGAGGGAAACAATACTTATTTTGGTTCCTCCACAACCCAGGACTCCCACACCACTGATACTTGATCAGAACTACATAAATACCAAAAACCTAGTGATCAAAGCAGAAAGACGTGTCCTGAAGGAGCTGGGATTCTGTGTACACGTTAAGCACCCGCACAAGGTAAGTCTCTGCTTTAATGACATGCTGTTTGTGAACAGAACGCTTGCACATTCACAACAATGTGTTCCATGTCTCTTTTTTTTTGTCAGATTATCGTCATGTACATTCAAGTTCTGGAATGTGAAAAGAACCAAACGCTGGTGCAGACCGCCTGGTAGGTGTCTCTTTCTCCTCTTTTTCCCATTCTCACAGCAACAGCCCGTCACCTGTGCAAATATGCTGTTAAGACCTGGGCTAAAGATGGACTTGGACAGGTTCAGATGTGTGTCTGTTGCGCACTTGGGTGCTCTGCTAGGGTCAGTGATAAAACTGCGCCTGCCAGATAACACTCGAGTTTGTGCAACTTTCAGCGCATAGTCACACATCTGCAGCTGGACCATGTTTGGCCCACGTCTGGCACCCTCTCCTCTGATGGACAAATGAGTCTCAGCTCTCTCTGCCTTTTATATGGCTTATCTTGAGTCTTGTGATGTGTCCACTATAAGTAGAACTTGGTTTAACTTTGTCCTTTTTCTCTACTCTTTGATTAAAGGGTAGTCCATGCTGGTAAGTCACATAAAGAACCTCTGAACTCTGCCTCCTCCAACCACATGACCTCAGGAAGCTCCCCCCATTGGCTGGCTCTGCTGACAGCCAATCCCAATGCTGAGATTCTCTGAAGGGGGCGGGCCTTTCCCAACTGCCAACGTCATCTTGTTTTCTTATGGGTGTCTTGAAAGGATTTGTATTTTGGTCTTGCTACTAAATATTAAATGAGTGGTTAGCCACAGTTAGACTATAATCTGTGCAGGTAAGATTAGTCCGTAGTCAGAGCACATTGAAGCATCTTAACCATTGGCATACTGTGTCGTGCCCCTCTGACGTGGTCTCCAGACATGTCTGTTTTGCAGGCTGATCCAGTTCAGATTTTGCCTCGAAGGAGCCGTGACTCAGCAGTCAGAATTCACCGGGCGTGTTAATTATAGAGCGAGCTTAGCTCCAACACTTAGTGTCCAGTGCATGTACCCACCCAGAGGGCAGTTAGGTGATTCCCTGGCCCGTTGATCACATGTCATAGGAGGAGGGTAAAGTGGCTGAACTGAAGAGCATAGCATGAAGAAATGCTTTCTCCCTTCTGTGTGACAAGTTTACATTTATACACTTATTTTTTTTTCACATTTTTGCATACATTGAATCTTGTATGATTATTTAACATCTATTCCATCTTTTTCTCATTTTGTGGCAAAAATGGCTCGCCTGCAACTTTTTGATGAGATTTGAGCCATTTTATTTGTAAATAGTTTCAAGACCCTTTTTTATAAAATGATTATTTGGGCTTTGTTCATTTTAGATGTTTTTATTTGTAGATTACACTGAGAATGTGCCACCAGAACAATTGTCCATTTGAAAACTACAAAGCAAATGGTATCTACACAGGAGATTCTCCATTCTGCATGTCACCACACAAGTTGTTTCTCCATTGCCCAGAAGGCTGTTTTAGTTCAGTGTTGTACCTGTGGATGCATGCTCCCCATTCAAATGCATGAACCAAGATGGCCATTCTCTTTGCTGTTGGCACCGTCTGTCCCCATGCCTTTATGTGACCAGCCATGGAAAACCCAGGGAGAAATGGACAAAGTTAATCCTAAATCCTTGTTTCCCATTTATAAAGCTGCCTGTTTAATTTGAATATAAATTAAACATTTAATGATGACAGAAGGGCTGCTGTTAGAGGTTTTAGATTTAGAGGAAAATACTTAGAATTTGAGAACAGTTGATACTTGGATACTTGAGTATCAGAAATATAGTATTTTTAATACAGTTTAAATCTTATGGCAACTGCCTCTAACTGCAGACAAGAACCACAGCCTCCTGTCGTCTTTGAGAAGATGCTATGTTTTTTTTCTATGTGCTTTTGTTGTTCCAGGAACTACATGAATGACAGCCTGAGGACCAATGTGTTTGTGCGGTTCCAAGCTGAGACCATTGCCTGTGCCTGTATATTCCTTGCGGCCCGTGCTCTGCAGGTAGGTTAACAGAAGCTCTAAACTCACTGCTCTACAAACTGACACTAAACCTCTGTTATGGCTGCAGATCCCGCTGCCCTCCAGACCTCACTGGTACCTGCTGTTTGGAGTCACTGAAGAGGAAATTAAAGAGATCTGCATCACTACATTAAAACTCTACACTAGGAAAAAAGTAAAGCCACATCAGAGATGTTCAATCACACTCTTTTTCCTAAACTCTTATCACTGTACTAAACCTACATTTCTGTTCAGCCCAACCTAGAGCAGCTGGAGAAGGAGGTGGAGAAGAGGAAAGTGTTCTTAGCTGAGGCCAAGCTTAAGGCCAAAGGCCTGAATCCCGATGGGACCCCAGCACTGACATCAGCCGGAGGATTCTCTCCGGCCTCCAAACCCTCGTCTCCTAATGTTGCTGTCAAAGTGGACGACAAGTCCCCCAACTCACAGAACCTCAAAGCTGTCAAGAAGGAGCCAGACACTCGGAACCAGGTCTCAAAGAGTCCACACAATGGGTACGCTCATCACCGTCTGAGAACTACAGTCATTTCAAATAGGTGTTTGAATGTTTTTATTTGATATCTTTAGGCTGAGAAGAGAAGCAAAGATCGGAAGGAACAGTAGGAGCGGAAGCAGATCCCGATCAAGAACACGATCCAGGTCGAGATCCCGGTCTCCACGGCGACAGTAAGTCAATCATGTTGAATAGGTTGTTGAGCTAAATCCAAAGAAGCTTGTTTTCAATTCATCAGCAGTTGATTTCTTGCCCACAACAGTAAATGGTTTGTTTCTTGTTCAGTTACAGACGCAGCCGCTCGGGGACCTACAGCTCACGGTCTCGCTCTCGTTCTCACAGCCGAAGTCCCTCACCACGACGACACCCGCCCTCCCCCCTGCTGCCCCACCTCAAGTCCAAATCCACTCACCACAACAGTGACTCAAAGAGCAGTGGGAGACACAGCAACAGTGGCTCCGGTCACAAGAGGAAGCGCTTGCGCTCTCGCACTCCCATCAAGATGGACAGAGAGCGGGAGAGAGAGAGGGACAGGGACAGAGACCGAGAGCGATTTGACCTGTCCAAGAAACACAAGCACGAGCGAAGCGGCAGCCACAGAGAGCGCCGAGACCGGGAGAGGTCTCGCTCCTATGACAGAGAGAGAGACCGGAGCCATAAGAGTAAACACCACAGCAGCAGCAGCAGCAGCCACTCAGGGCATAGCCGCCACCGCCGCTGACACACAGACACGCACGTATTCACATATACACATGTATACGCACATATACACTCATGTATACACACACACACACACACGAGCTCTGGGGCTGCTGCGGTGTCTCTGAACTGTCCAACCTAAAGAACAAATGTATGAGGTCGAAGCAAAGTCAATTTACATTTGTAAATTTTAAGGAAATTTAAATTGACTGAAATTGATTTAAGATGGTTGGTGCATGAACGATTAAAACAAAGTATTGCAATCAGAATTTATCTGTAGTTTTGCAAAGAATTGAAAATGGGACTTGTTAGGAATTCATGGTGAATATTGGAGTTATGGCAAAAAAACAATCAGACGTCACATCAGTCCCAGAGATGGACAACCTTTTTTCCTACATTTTCTCATCTGATTTCTCACCCTTGTATTTCTGGATTAACATGTAAGTTACAGATTCTGAGGGGCAAAAGAAACTTATTTACAGTGTAAAGATGTAAAAGGTGATGGATACTGGCACAATGTGAATGCTTTAATTTTTAAAAGCAAATTGTCTTGTGTCAAGTTAAATTAAAAATGTAAAATAAAGATTGTCTTTCAGGAATGATCACTGTTTGCACATGGAGGGAGAGGCTGCAGAGGGGTGGTAATCATATTTGTGTTAGGACTCTGTCTGTACAGCAGTTTTCAAAGGCAAACTGGTCCTTTTTTTACAGTTGGGGAAGCGGACTAAAATATTTTAGAGCAGATGTCAGTTTGTAACACTGGTTTTAGTCTGCATGTGTACATGTCGCATTTTTATTGAGTAATAAATGAGTTATGTCATTGAGCAATGCATATTTTTGCACTTGTCTTTTTTACATTGAACTGAATCCAGTGTAAACCTTGTGTCCGAGACCCCAGGTGGCCTCAAACTTTGGGGGGACTGTAAGCATTTATACATAAAGTTATTGAGAAAATGTGACTTTTTATTTATATGTAGTGTAAAATGTTAGGGGGGCCCTGTGTGATCTTTCATCCCCCCGGGAACACGAGATATTTACTTAAAGCCCCGCGTGGTTATACTGCGGAGGGTGGTTTTACAGTTACTGTCCACCAGATGGGGCTGGTGAGCCTTTGTGAGTGGCAGAACTGGTGCTGATCTGTCGTTTCTTTTTGGTGCTTATAACTAATATCCCTAAAAGATAAAAAGTGATATCTTGAGAAGCATGTGAGCCATGAGGAGCCGGGCATGTCTTCCAAATCCGTACATAACGGCGCTGATGTGTGAAAAGGTTTGACTCCATCAGATCAGCTCTGCACAGACTGTGGGAAAGAGATGCAATCTTCAGTACACATATGGAATACTTTTAAACGTTGCCTTCTCTTTGTGCGTGGTTCATGTTTGCTGTCAGACTGTTCAGTGTTAGCCATGGGTGGGGGTAAAACCCCCGTAGACCTTTGGGACGTCACTGGTGATGGTCTGGAGGACTATTTATCCATTTATTAACAGCAAATCTTGAATATTTGGTGTGACACAAATTTCTTAAATAACAGTAAATTAGCCTATACTCTCGGAAGACCATTTTTTGCTAATCTGATGGGCTACAAAAAGTACATGTGCAATCTGCATATATTTTTAATATCATCTTTCCCTTCTCCTTTTACTCAATCCATTTAGATGAGCTAAGGGAATGTCTGCTGAAAAACAGTTTTAATTCTT
>KN488571.1:0-18078 GCA_000787155.1 Scartelaos histophorus | reverse complement strand
AGGTGATGTTCCACAGTGTAGCATTTAACTTCTGTATCCATGGAGACGAGCAGGTGACCATTTGTTTTCAGGGGATTTTTGAGATGCAAAACACCTGGAATGAAAGAAATGCCATAGATCAGTTTAAAAGTCTGACACAAAATGGACTCTTGTGAGCTTTAAATCACGTTACAACCTTTACCTTTTATTCAGGAGAGGTCAGAATTCCAGGTCTGAAATTATCCAAATTATTCTATTCTAGATCCAGTCTAACTTCAGTCTAAGTCAAGTCTAGGTCCAGTTTAGGTCCCGTCTAAATCCAATCCAGTTTCAGTCTAGGTCCAGTCTTGTTCTAGGCTAAGTCCAGTCCAGCTCCAGGTTAGTTTCAGTCTAGGTCCAGTCTTGGTCCAGTCTAGTTCCAGTCTATAAGTCCGGTCTAGGTCCAGTTTAGGTCCAGTCTAGTTTCAGTCTAAGTCCAGTCTAAGTCCAGTCTAAGTCCAGTCTAAGTCCAGTCTAAGTCCAGTCTAAGTCCAGTCTAAGTCCAGTCTAAGTCCAGTCTAAGTCCAGTCTAAGTCCAGTCTAAGTCCAGTCTAAGTCCAGTCTAAGTCCAGTCTAAGTCCAGTCTAAGTCCAGTCTAAGTCCAGTCTAAGTCCAGTCTAAGTCCAGTCTAAGTCCAGTCTAAGTCCAGTCTAAGTCCAGTCTAAGTCCAGTCTAAGTCCAGTCTAAGTCCAGTCTAAGTCCAGTCTAAGTCCAGTCTAAGTCCAGTCTAAGTCCAGTCTAAGTCCAGTCTAAGTCCAGTCTAGTTCCAGTCTAGGTCCAGTAACTTTTAACCTTTTACATTTTATTCAGTAGAGATTTGGGAATTCCAGGTCTGAAATCTACAAATGATTCTAGTGAAGGTTTATGGAGTTTAAAAACACAACGGAGCACTTCCTGTCTTACCACGTGACATCACAAGGTGGAACGATGTTTTGTATTTGATAGAAAAGCCCCGCTTAAATCTGCAAGGTTTGTGTGTTAAACATGTGTGAATGAAACACAACTCCAGGTCTGTTTGTGACGAGGAAACGACATTAGAACCACGATCAGAAAACAGCCGAATTTGGGTCATTTAATATTTTGAACTGACATAATTGAGCAGATTTTGTTTTTGCAGTGTAGGTTTAAACCCCTGAATGATTGGCCTGTGTAATGGAAAAGATAATGTTTGGAGAGGAGAGTCGTGTCCGTCCATCTGAACCTCGTGAGGAGCAGGTTTTCCAGAAGCCTGAATGTGGGTTAGACTAAAGAAAACATACCTGAGGATCTGTGACGGGCCTGAACGCTGCTGTGGAGAGAACAACTGCCACTCATCGTTTAAAAGAGGAAATGACTCACGTTTAAACTTACTGACTGCAACTAATGGTTATTTTAAAGGTGCATCGTGAAGCTTTTCTGGTGGCGGGTCTGTCAGTCTTGGGTTAGTCTTGGTTTATTCCTGTTTTAGTCCTGTGTTCATTTTTAAGTGTTCGTTTTCTTTCTTGGAATTCTGTCATTGTTTAATAGGGTTTGGTGTTATAATTACGTTTTACAGCCTAAACCCTTTTGCTCATGATTTATGAGGTTGTAATCTATGTTTTGTGGGGCTGATGAGCGAATATACTACTACTACTACTACTACTACTAGGTCTGCCATTGTTCTGGGAGGAGCCCGGGTGTTAGGACCCAGCTCTGTCAGGGTGTGGGAAGTAACAAAAAAAGAAAAAAAAGGTGGAAAATGGAATAAATAAGTAATGTTTAATTAACAGGAGTGTAAAAGGTTAAATTAACATAACACAATAAAATATGTACAGAAAATAAACCAAGTTAAGAAACAAATTAACATATAACAAGTTTTGTGCTGAAAACGAGTCATGTAAGTTTAGTGATTAAACGAGTGATTAAACTAAGGGACACAAAAAAAACAAACCCAAAACCACAAGTGTCCCAATGAAAACCACAAGCCCACACAACAGAATTGAGTGATCAAATCAAAAAGCACAAAACAGAACTAACTTAACAAAAACCGGGTGTCTCAGTAGACAAAAGTCACGCACTAGTACAAATACAGAGTGACGGACACAAATGAGACACATTGGCATATTGGCCACAAAGGCCGTGAACAGCTGCTGGTGATCTTCTTAAAAAGGGGGAGGAGGCTGGAGGTGGAGCCAGGTGTAGAGGTGCTCCACCAATCAGGAACCAAGAATCTCACAGGAGGAACTCAGCACAGCCAGAAAACGAACCAAAACACACGAATACAAACTGGAGGCCTGGGGCCGTAACACCGGGAAAATGGCACCCGCCCAAGTATTTTTCTATTGCTTCTCCACGGCGTCCAAGATGTGCGTTAGGACGTCAAAACTCAGATGCAAAGGCGTCCAACTGGAGGTGTCCAGCGCGTTTTTTGACGGTCTGAATGAACCATGAGCCATTTTGAGACCCAGATGACCCAGACTCAGATGTTCACTGGCCTGAGCAGCTGTTTTTGCAGATACAAACACAGCAAACATTTGAACATTAACAGTTGGAGAGCACTGAGGGAGGTCATTAATATATGTGGAAAACAGCAGGGGGCCAAGGGCAGATCCCTGTGGCACTCCATAGGGATTGACGAGAAGTTGGGATGTAGCCCTGAGTTCTACCTTTAAAATAAGATGAGAACCATTTAACAGTTTCCTCAAGAAAAACTTTGGTCCAGACACTTTTTAACTTTTTGTATAAGATGACTGATTGTTCTGAGTCCAAAAGTAAATTACAGATAGTTTATCAGCAGCATTTTTTTTCTATAATTTTGGAAAGCACAAGGAGGATAGTTATGTCTGTAGTTACAGGCGTCCTCTTGTCACCACATTTAAAAACAGGAGTAGTGACGGCTGTTTCCACTGCGCTGGGAAGGTGTTTGTGGAGATGGAGCTTTACGATGTGTGTTATTAGGTTCTTTTTTCAGACTAAAAGACGCTAATAACATAAATTATCGGAACCCAAATGAGCCTCATTGTACCGTTTTAGTCCTGGTTAAGTCTCGGGTTAGTCTCGGTTCAATCTCACTCGACTTGTACTTTGGCAGCCGTCTCCTCTGAAGGGTGTTGCCTCAGACATAATGTAATCAGGCTAATTCACCGGTCGCTAATAGCTCCCAACTGCAAGTTAAAAGCTTGTGTTTTGCGTGTCTCTGGGGCGTTTTCGGGGGATTTAGTAACACTATTTAGAAATGAGGCTTTTCTGTTGGTGTCAACACAGGCGGGGGAGAAAATGACAGAGCAGCAGGTAGAAGCTCCACCCATTCTGCAGTAATGTTAGTGATCTGAACAGAGCAACTTACAGGGAAGAGACGCAGCTCGACACTAGAAAGAAATAGAGCTCTGAATTATCCACACAACTGTTCATCTTTACACAAAACATAATCAGATCATTAATGCAGTGGTGTCCAAACTACAGACAACTGAATTTTAGTGCTTTTCAGGAATCCTGCCGAAAAGATCACAGGCAATACCGTATTTTTCGGACTATAAGGTGCATCTAAAATCATGACCTTTTCTCAAAAATCCACAGTGGCCTTATAATCCAGTGGCCTTATGTGTGACCTTTGGTTGTGTTTAACCTCCAACCGATTTGATGTTGTCCACATTAGTCTAATAACGTATTAGTGGGCGAGTCAGGAGGAGTAATATGTTGGCCACATATAGGGCGACTGTGCAACATACCGGTAGTTCTGCCGTGTGCTGTACAAGGACCCAAAATGCACCTGTTAAGAGACATGCACCATGCAGATTTCAGGTTTTGTATTTTTGTGTTAAAACTGAACAATGTTGAGAGGGATCCGGGCATGTTTGATGCCCAAATCACCAACTGTTAAACTTGTATTTTTGTGTTAGCTACAACTGAGAGTTATTGTAAATGACCTGAATAAAGTTCCATTTATCGGACACGCATTTTGTTTCTCTTATTGCGCCTTATAATCCGGTGCGTTTTATAGCCTGAAAAATACGTACTGTATTTTTCGGACTATAAGCTGCACTTAAAATCCTTTAAATGCATTTTATAATCCGGTGCGCTTTATGTATTAATTCTGGTTGTGCTTACTGACCTCGAACTGATTTTATCTGGCGCTCAAAAATCTGTCAAAATGTTTTAGTACGACTTGTGTAAGCTACAAGCCAAACTGTTTGATGGATCGTCAGAGCGTTACAGCTACTGTAGTCAGGAGCCTCACACCATTAAACAATAATAATCTGATATTATGGTGTAATACAGGATGGATTACTCCACAAGGACTAACCAGAACTGAACCCGGACTGAGGGTCGGGATGGGCCTGGATGTTATGCTTGCTCCACGGGCTCTCAACTCCAAGATAAGTCCTGGTTTAGTCCTTGTTTAGACCTGGTTTAGACCTGGTTTAGTGCTTGTTCAGTCTGTATGTGGTGTAAAAGTGCAGAAAAAATCCTCACTGCTTAATGCTCCTTATGATCCTGTCTGCCTTATGTATCTCTTCATTGATATAAGGCCTTATAATCCAAAAAATACAGCACTTTTATTGCAAATTTGAATATTTCTCTCTCTGCAATCTCCATAACAACTTATTTCATTGTGATACACGACCTCCAGTTCGTGTTCAAACTCTTTTAAATGCATCTATCCTAAAGTCTTGCTCTTGATCACTTGTCTGCGACCCTTCATTTCCAATGTTTCTTTTTTTGCAGAACTCGGTGAAGTTTGGCCACCCCTTCGTGAAAGATTCTATATGTAACTTCTCTGATGGAGGGGGTCCTTTGTCTGGAATGTCGACCTTTAACTTTCAATTTTCAAATGTAATTTCTTCTTTCCAAGCATCTCGTTCTGTTCTCTGAAACTGTTTTTGAATCTTAAAACTTATGTCAGGTTATTCATCTTGTTTTGAGATTTATTCTCTACTTACTGTTCTGAGACTGTTTTATTCTAGTCTAGAGGGAGTTTATTTTAAGAGAACTTGTCAAGTAAAATGATCTTTCCACACAGCAAGATAATTTTATTACTTGTAAGTCATTTTCTGATAGATTTAAGTGTTTATATCATAAGCTTTTTGCAGTATACTGTTGCCTATAGTCACTTTATGGTCATTTGTGTAGCCACAGCTGCCCTGGGACAGAGTCAGTTGCCTCCATCAATCACCCGCTCACACTCTACATTAAGCCAAAAGGGCGCAGTGTCTTGTTCAAGGACACAACAACAGTTGGAGTTGGAACTGAACCGCAAACCACTGAAACAGAAAAATCCAATGCTTTTTTTTGGGGATACAAATATTTGAATTTCATGTTTCGGCCTAAATGCCTTCGTGTTTTGAACCGATATTTCAATGGGAAGTTTGCTTTACTTTCAAATATCCAAATACCAGCGCATGAAAAATGAACGTACAGAGTTGAAATGTATAACGTGATTATTGTTGTGGGCAAACTGAGCCTGAAACACAGAGACACTGATCTGGACAAAGACGCTGTGTTGTCATGTGACCTGTAGGTGGGACAATGGGCTCTATACAAACTCTCATTTCGCTTTTCTTCGCTTATTTCTCCTCGATTTTTCTCCTCGACCCTCCATTTTTCCAGCTGTCAATCAAAAGCGCCATAAAAGTGTCTCAGAAGGAAAAAGTAAACCTTCGGGAGGCTTCGGGAGGCAGACATCAGAGAAAATAATCAAACTTTATTGGTCCCAGTGAGTTTATATCCTGTCTTCTCACTTTCTCTCCTCTGTGGGCGGGACTTCCTCACCCATTTCCTGCAGAATGGAGGAAATTCTGAAATGAGACCGGGCCTGAGTCTCACATGGGTCTGTGGGCATCGGGTCACAGCGCTGCACTGAAAATAAACAAGTCTGGAGACGAAAACGAACATTTAATGACAGAAAAACTGACTGTGGAAAGTGGGATTCATTTATTTTGACACTGGTGTGGTTAAGATCACTTTCTAAACCAAAATAAGTCTTTTTTTTAGACATTTTGACCCTCTTTGACTCATTATTAGAAATGGAAAAATGTCTGTGTTGAAGTAGTTTTAGTCTTGGTTTAGTCCCAGATTAAGTCCTGGTGGTGTAATCTGATTTAGTCTTGGTCTAGACCCGTTTTAGTCCTAATTAACTCTTGGTTTAGTCCTGGTCTTGGGTTAGTCTGGGTTTAGTCCTTGTTTTGTAATGGTTTAGTTCTGGTTAAGTCTTAGTTTAGACTTGATTTAGACCTGTTTAAGTTCTGGTTTAGATATGTTTTAATCCTGGTTTAGTCCTGGTTAAGTCTTGGGTTAGGCTTGGTTTAGACCTGCTTAAATCCTGGTTTAGACCTGTTTTAGTCCTGGTGCTCAAGTCCTGCTTTAGTTCTGGTTAAGTCTTGCGTTAGACTTTGTAGAGACCTGTTGAAATCCTGGTTTAGACCTGTCTTAGTCCTGGTGCTCAAATCCTGGTTTAGATCTGGTTAATGTTAGGGTTAGACTTGTTTTAGACCTGTATAAGTCCTGGTTTAGATCTGTTTTAGGTCTGGTTTAGTCCTGTTTTAGTCCTAGTGCTCAAGTCCTGGTTTAGTCCTGGTTTAGTTCTGGTTCAGTCTTGAGTTAGTCTGGGTTTAGTCCTTGTTTTGTAATGGTTTAGTTCTGGTTAAGTCTCAATTTAGACTTGATTTAGACCTGTTTAAGTTCTGGTTTAGATATGTTTTAATCCTGGTTTAGTCCTGGTTAAGTCTTAGGTTAGTTCTGGTGAAGACTTGGGTTAGGCTTGGTTTAGACCTGCTTAAATCCTGGTTTAGACTTGTTTTAGTCCTGGTCCTCAAGTCCTGGTTTAGTTCTGGTTAAGGTTAGGGTTAGACTTGTTTTAGACCTGTATAAATCCTGGTTTAGATCTGTTTAAGGCCTGGTTTAGTCCTGTTTTAGTGCTAGTGCTCAAGTCCTGGTTTAGTCCTGGTTCAGTTCTGGTCCTTGGCTTAGTTCTGAAGTGTTTGAGATCCCTTTCTAAACCAAAATAAATCTTTTTAAATTATTTTGACCCTTTTGACTCTTAAGTTTATAGAAAAATTCTGCAAATAATGAAAACTACTGTCACTTTTTCAATATAACGTGTGAATCTTACAAGCAAAAACTTCCTTTATTCTGTATTTTATGTATTTGGTTTTGAATGCTAGAAAAATTCCTTGGAAAAGTCGAGCGAGTCTCTAATAAATTAACACCTCCACAGAGACAAACAGGTTAGAAAAATGGTGGGATTACGTCACTTACCAAATACCTGACTTATGTAATGCGTTTTGTTTTGTCTACAGTGGTTGAATTTCTCTGACTGAGCAAATACTGAGTTATGAAATGGCCAAAGGGAGTCTGTGTGCTGAGGATGTTTGGCTGGTTACACCGAAAAACCTGCTCTTGGTGTGTGGTAATGAAACTACCTCAAAACATCTAGTCATTTCTGGATTTGAGACGATATCGCAACGTTCTATAGGCCAATAATATTTAAAACAGACAGAGAAAAGCTAAATGTTCATAGTCGAAATGCAAGTTTTTAGGTCTAATCAGTAATGGACAGGTTCAACATTCATGAATTTTATTATAATGGGACTTTCAGCTCTTTCATGAGATCTGAATCTTTTGGATCTGTTCAGGTCAAAGAGCCTTTCATAAGTTTTTATATTCATTTATATGGCGTGAATTATGTGAGAACTCATTTTACTTAAAGGAATGACAAGGCCGGTCGATGGTAAATGGTCACATTTTTATATCAGAATTGTTGTCGAAGTTTCCTGTCCAGAAGTAATTTAGCTCCAGCGCGTCAGTCTTTAGACCCTCGTCTGCTTCAGTGACGCCATCGCTGGAATGAATCTCCTAGAATCACCTTCGTTCGGCTTCGCTCCTTTTCCACTTCTCTTCTCCTTTCGGCGACCTCATAAACGGACTTTCTTTTGCGCTGAACTGGTCGTGGATTCTCGTCGTCGCGACAAACTTTGTGCAAACTGTGAGGAAGCTACAATTTCGAAAAAGTGGCTTAAAACCGCTGCATTGGTTTAGTAAACAGCGTCATGTGTCTATGGACTGTGTGAAAGTCATTTTACACTAGAAACGTTGGGAGTTTGATTGACGACCCAGCAGCAAATAATGTTTCTCTGGCCCCAACATGTCCACAGTTGATGGATTTTCATTTTTCTTTTTTTTTCTTTTTTTTTGCATCATAATTACACATCGGCTACATCTATAATGCTATTTTGAACTGTCAGTTGCCTCGTTTACATGAGAGCTTTAAATCCAATTAAAATAATTTAATTTGGACTAAAAATTAATTTTGCTTTCAAAAGACCATGAAAACACGTAATTCCTAATGATTATTTGGAATTAAACTTGATTCTGATTTAAGTGTTTGGTTTATTCCGATGTTGAAGCCGATTTAATTTATTCCGTGATCATGTAAACGTTTATTCTGCTTAAAAAATAACTGGGTGGTTCATGTTGGTTGGGTCGTTCTTTTGACGCGATGTCGCTCTGCAAAAAGGAGCAAAACCAAACAGTTTTTCTAATAAGTGTCTGTAAGAACTACAGATAATGAAAAGAGCCGAGGCACAAAACAGCAAAAGTGAAAGAAAAAGCCAAACTCCGGCAGCAGCTGATTGTGAGTTTTCTTCTGTCGACGTAAATACGTTTGTGTCTCTGTCCAATCAGAACCTTCCCCAGGGAATAAAGACGATTTAACCTGTTTCCATCTAAACCTGAACTCACAATTATTATTTCCATGGAAACTCAAAGGAGAATCATTTAAATTACTCAGTCAACTCAGTCATGTCACATCACCAGAACTTTAACTTTTGAGTATTTCATGTTCATGTACGGTGTAATCCTGCAACTTGTAGAATCTGCAAACCACCGGTGTCGCGCGAGTATTTCCTCCACCTCGCCCTGGCGTAGCCCTTGTTTGTGTTGGGTCGTCGTGGTGCAGTGGGTCCCTCCAGGTCAGCTCGTCTTTGGCCCTGTGCTCATGGAAAACCCTGGTATTTTGTTTGCCCGGGGCAGGACTCCAGACCGGAGCCAGGACCCAGCTCCAGCCGCTCGTCAACAATCTGAGTAATGATTTGTTTTGCTAGCTGGTTATGGAGCTCAAGTGAACATGGCCGTGAGCGCAGGGTTATGAAAGGTAAGAGAATGTTCAGAGAAAAAAGGTCTATAAAAGTTGCATTATGTAACTTTTCTATTTGCATGGAGATGTTATTGCATTGCTTAGAATTTTTCATTTTCCATTAAAATCCAAAGATCCAAAACCTCGATAGAGACGATCAGGTGGTGTCATATATACTAGCTCCATATATTTAATGCTCCACTGTGGAACATTACAGGTAAATCAATGACAGTTTACAGTAGTTCAGGTGACAGATCGTTTGCCCACTGATTCGAAGGTTGACGGTCCAAATCCCGCTCTCAACATAATATAGCAATGGTGCCATGGAACTCCCATCATTTCTCATCTCAGGGATTTTCAGAATTTTCATTTTCATCAAATTCAGAATCAGAAAACTTTATTGGTCCCAGAGAGCAGTTCATTTGCAGCGTTCACACAGTGTGACAGTCCAACACAATATAAGAAGAATATACATAATACAGTGCAAAACTTCAAAACACACACGCTGAGGGCAAAAAAGAATTTTAGAAGTTTTGTTCCGAAGCGTAACACCATTTAACTTAATTCTGAAGTAACTGGGTGTTTTATTCCGATTTTAAAGTTGATTAAGAACATCAAAATGAAAACATAAATAACACAAATTTGTTTTAGAGATGAGTTCTAATACCCCCCAGTAACAATCTGGTAACATAAAAGAACTTTTATTTAGTTATATTATTCTCTTGAAGTTAATTTTACCATTTTCGTTATATTGAAATCGAGGGTAAACTGACAAAAAAAAAGGGGGCTGAGCGAGGGTAAACTGACAAAAAAAAAAAGGGGGCTGAGGCTCCAACCAAAGACATTAAAACCAACATTTTCATGGAAGAGGAAGCTTAACAAGGAAACCAAGAGACGAGAAAAAAATCTTATGATAGATGATTCTTTTTAGTTTATTTAACAGCTGATTTAGGACACGGGTCAAAACTGACTCGCTAACACTAGATATGGTAACAGAAAGCTAACACAGGAGGAGGGATAAATGAATTCCTTGATCATTATTCTTCCATATAATCCCGGCGGTTCGTGCTTTTTGCATCATCCTTCCGAGTCGATCATCTCTTGGGGCTTTTCGTCCACTGCTCACCTCTCCACAGATCTGACCTGTAACTTAACCTGGATGCGTCATTTGATTGTTTCCATGGAAATATATATTAAACTAATGCTAGAACAGTACAAAAAGTCAAATATTCCAAGCCAAACATGAACATCTTGAAGCTAAACCAGGTCTAACTAAACCATAAAACCACATTCTAAACCAAGACCCTAAACCAGGCCTTAAAACAAACTTTATTTTCTTTATTTTATGCGACTCAGATGTTCAGAGACACAAACCAGTCCAGATTCCTCCCGTCGTTTCGCTGCTCGGTGGGGCCAGAGTTCTGAATGCAGCATAAGGAAAGAGTTGAGAGCGGATTGAATAATACTGAAGTGGTATTTCCTGGTATTTGGTGTCGGGAGCTTTGGCATGTCCTCTGAAATTCCTCGGCGTGTTACACAACCTGGAGCTGGTGAGATCCTGTGTGGACCGGAGGAGTCTGCTGGGGTCCCGCTGTCGTCAGGTCGGTGATGGACTTTCGACAAGGCGAAGATAAGAGTTTAACTTCAGGCGTGTTCGTACTGGAAATGGACAGTCTGTGCGTGTTTGCAAGTATTTACTCCATTTTTTTCCCCAAATACTCCAAGAAATCTATACCTTTGTCTCTGGAAAGTCAAATAACACAGTAGAGTATTTTTCCACAGTGTTTTTTTAATTAAAGGCTCCATATTATCCTGTTTTCTGATCTGTGTTTCCTCATTACAAACCATTACAGACCTGGAGTTGTTTTGTTTGATTCCATTCACACATTGTTAACGCACAAACTTGGCAGAGTTCTTCTCTCAAACAGAAAACACTCTGTTCCACTTTGTGATGTCATGTGGTCATACAGGAAGTGCTCCATTCCACACAATTTCACTAGAATCATTTGGATAGTTTCAATACAATTCAGTACAATTTTGTTTTGTGAATACAGTATACACAACTGAAACGTAAGAAGTAACCAATCGACGTAATGAAGCTCAAAAGTAAAAGTACAATTTTACTTAAGTACATTTTACAGTCGGGGGTGTAACGGTACAAAAATCCTGGTTCAGTACGTACTCGGTTTTGAGGTCACAGTTCAGTTTATTTTCGGTACAGTTTTTAAACGCACAACCATTTGCTTGTTGTTTATTTCTGTGTTTGTTGAACCAACAATTTGTTTTAACATTATTCAAACAGGAAAATAAAATAAATAAATAAATACAAAGTGCTGCTTGGTAATACTAATAAGTTATAATTATATATAATTAAAATGTGTTTGACCTGGGTCAGTCCTGGTTCTGGTTTAGACCTGGTCTGGACCTGGGTTAGATCTAGTTAAAATCTGGTTCAGACCTGGTTTAGACTTGATTCAGACCTGGTTTAGACCTGATTTAGACCTGGTTTAGACCTGATTTAGACCTGGTTTAGACCCGATTCAGACCTGGTTTAGACTTGGTTTAGACCTGATTTAGACCTGATTTAGACCTGGTTTAGACCTGGTTTAGACCCGATTCAGACCTGGTTTAGACCTGATTTAGACCCGATTCAGACCTGGTTTAGACTTGGTTTAGACCTGATTTAGACCCAATTCAGACCTGGTTTAGACCTGGTTTAGACATGATTTAGACATGATTTAGACCTGATTTAGACCTGGTTTCGTTGACAGTCGTGTCTGGAGCACCTGGGCTGAGACACTCACACTTTGCTGCTTCTGGAGCCTCAGTGAGGTGCTGTGGGTGCTGTGGGTGCTGTGGGTGCTGTGCCTCACAGCTCCTCTCACCCGGGGCCCTGGGATCAGCCAGCGACACCCGGGGAGACGTCCCTTGAATGAGTCTCTCGCACCGAGTGTCCGTCCTTTCCCCTCTGACTTAGACAGTGTCGCTCTGATGAACGACTCTCTCCAAACCAGCCCCACTTGTGCTAATTCACTGCACTCAAACTCAACTATTTCGTACAGAAGTATTTTGAGTCGGGGATGTAGTATTTGGTTAAAGAGACTTCCCTAAGCACCACAATCATGGACCAGTTCTGAGTTCCCTCGGAGTGTAAACACACAAAGTGCATGAATTCACTCGTGCTCAGTCCTGCACCGAACCCAACGTCCGAGACGATTCAGTACAAATACATTCACCATTTACACACCTGTTTTACACTGGGTTATTTTTACTTTTACTTCACTACATTTGAGAACATGTATTTGTACTTTCTGCTCCACTACATTTTAAATCTGATTGAAAATTAAAAAGTACTTTTCTTTATGAATTGAGACCTGCTTAAACGGCCGAGACTTATTATTTAGCACGTTTAATTTACGTTAACATCCCAACACAAATACACAAAAACTGCTAGAAAAATTAACAAATAACCTAAAATCTGCTTAACTCATTATCAAAATTACTGCAATTTCATTCTGTTTATTTTTTAAAGTACATTTTTAAACAGGAACTTTAATATTTAGAAGCTTTTTTCATCTGATATCTGACATCTTGAGTAACTTTTTGCCCCAGTATCTGCACTTTTACTTGTGTGTGTGGAGTTTTCTTTTTCTTCCAAGTCAAGAATCTGCATCTTAAACCAAACAAATGTCAGACTTCCGAGCAGCACTTCATTGAAATGCTTCATCACAATTGAACAATAGGACTCCTGCCTCCAAAAATCCATCCAGATAGCAGCACAGGGACATACTCCAGATGTTGAGAAGCTCTGGTCCAGGCCTGTATCTGAAGACATACCTCTGGAACATCTGCAGCATGTTGGTTTGCAGTGTGTGGATGTTTATGGACCATTTGAGGTCAGTGAGGAGATTTCAGAGGCCGACCACACTGGACTAATGACAGAAGTGCAATCCAAGCCCAACACAAGTATTTGCATGAGAAGTGAAGCGTGTAAACATGTGGGCTGAGTGGAGATGCTGTTTGGAGTTCAGACGGACTGACATTGGATGGAACAGGAGACACATTCAGAAGCCTCGTGGATTTACAGCCAGACTACGTCACTCTTTCACCAAAAATATGTTGAAATAAAAGCTTCTTTTTCAGTTTGGTTGTGCACTCGCATCTCAACAACCCCGACTTTCTTCTGTTGCCTCTATCCATGCAAATGTTTTTCTACAGTCCATCGAGTCATTCAGGTGACACCTCCAAAAAGTTACATACTGAACTTTTTTGGACTTTAGATTATTGGGAAACTATTGATTGATTTTGTTTTATCTCAAGTTTGTGTCCAGGGAGACACAGTGTTCATTCATATACACAGAAAAGCACATTTCTGGAAAAGGAGTGTTGAGGAGTAAAAAAATTATATTAACCCACTCCTGTTCATTACAAAATAACACTTCCCTTAGTGTTAATTTGGCACCTCCCACTGAGCAAAAACTGAAGGGTTACAATTTAATTTCAGGGTAAAATATTTGTTGTTTTTAACACAAAAAGTATTATTTTAACTATTTGAAAGTTGAGTTGTTGAAGTTGGGAGTTGATATGGTTGAAGTTTAATTCAACTTCCACTAGTGTTAATTCAATTTCCTTTAGTGTAAATTTGGCATCACTCACCACTTCAAACTCCAAAGACCAGTTTGAACTAGTTTTGTACATATTTTCTTGTTAAATTAAGTGTTAAAATAAAACACCTCAGTGTGTTTAGCTAAGTCAGGATAACTAATAGTGTTAATTCAACTTCTTTTAGTGTTAATTTGGCTCCTCTCACCACCACTTAAAACTCCCATGAGAGAAAACCAGTTTGAACCAGTTTTGTACCTAATTTCATCTTAAAATAACTAAAATAAATTGTGTAAAAATAAAACATCTCTGTGTGTTGTTTAGCTAAATCAGGATAACTCTACAAAGTGTTATCCATTTACTCTCAACATGTTAATATAACACTTGATTTTGGGGTTAAACATGAACTTTGGTCCAGTGTTAATGAACATTTCTGAAAATGTTAAATTAACTCTAGAAAAGATTTGACTCACATAAACCCTGAGAAAATGTTAAAATTGATTCAGTGAGAGTCAATTTTAACACTCCACTTTACAATGAGAATTTTAAAATGTAAGGATTTAGTTTTAAAAAAGAAAGTAAGGATTGAATCTTGTCTCGTCGTCTTTGTCTTTTTTACTATTTCACATTTTTCTGGAGTTTTTTCTGACAGGGAGTTAATAGACACTTTATTGTTGCTGTAGAAAATGTTTCCTTGGCATTTGTCCCTTGCTCAGTGGCACGAGGTCAAACCTGTCAGAGCAGAGTGATCCTGAGCTGGAGGTCACGGTCAGGAGGACATAGCTGAGTGACTTTTGTGTCTCTAGGTGCGACGAATAGATTCAAATCAAGACACATGCATTGAATTTTTAGCTAATTTAAACTTAGAAACAGCAGCAGAATAAGTGTTTTATGGATTGTTTTAGTGCCGTGCTGTGGGAGAAAAGAATCACAAAGTGCACCATTCCATTCTCAATATAAAAGTACATTTATACACATTTGGCAGCTTGTACATTTCACGCTGACAGACACTTCAAAACTACACGACAGTAAATCTGAGCCGCAGACAGGGCCCCATCTGTCATCGTTTTCTTGTCAATGTCGATGCTTTTTGGGCGAACTCAACATTCTGGGTTGTGAAACGCTCTGACCTGTTTGTTTTCTCGAGACAAGAAGTCATATAGTATTACTGCGGTGCTTTGTTTGTTTGTTATATCTGTCCCAAGTGTCCAAGCACACTGCAGGTCTGAAGTGGTCCAGGACGGCCAAAGTTTGGGTTTAAAGAGTCTGATGCGGGTTCTTCGAGGGCCCGAGGGGACGAGATTAGAGGGACTAACCCGGGACTAAACCAGGACTCAGAAGTAAGGCTCCCAATCTGCGTCATCAGCCCCTCAGATCACAGATGCAGTGTTGGGGAACGACTTAACATAACTACTTTTTTGGGATGAAAATAAAGTTAAATTTGGTGACGAAACATTTCCTTTTTCAATTCGGTGCAGCGTTACTTTTCTGTGTAGCCCTGCCCCGGCGCAAGACACTTTGTCGACCCGAGTTGAATCTCTGAGGACCCGTTTACGTCTTAGCGGTTTCACGTCCTCTTGATCTTTCTCTTCAAAGTTCTTTTCAACTTTCCCAAATGGTTCTTGTCGACGATCTGCCTCGTGCGTTAAGCCTCGGATGAAGTTTACCACCAAAGAGTTCATAAAAAGTTACCTTCCATATAGGGTAACTAAGGGATTACTTTTTAAAGAAGTTACGGGTAATGAGAAAACCCAACTTTTTTATGGTAACTTCCCCAACACTGTTTAAGTCTGGAGACACAATGACAGGAAACTGATCAGGAATCGATCCTCTAACCTTCAGGTTGTGTCACTGCTCAAGCCACTGTCCAACTGTCGACTAACAGAATAAACCAGGACTAGAGGACTAAGCCAGAAGTAGACCAAGAGTACACCAGAAGTAGACCAGCACAAGATTGGGACTAGACCAGGACAAGATTGGGACTAGACCAGGACAAGACCAGGACAAGATCAGGAGTAGACCAGAAGTAGACCAGAACTAGACCAGAACTAAGCCAGAAGTAGACCAGGAGTACACCAGGACAAGACCAGGACTAGACCAGGAGCAGACCAGGAGTACACCAGGAGTACACTGGGACTAAGCCAGGACTAAGCCAGAAGTAGACCAGGACTAGACTTGAAGTAGACCAGGGCAAGATTGGGACTAGACCAGGACAAGACCAGGAGTAGACCAGAAGTAGACCAGGACAAGACCAGGACTAAGCCAGAAGTAGACCAGGACTAGACTTGAAGTAGACCAGGGCAAGATTGGGACTAGACCAGGACAAGACCAGGAGTAGACCAGAAGTAGACCAGGACAAGACCAGGACTAAGCCAGAAGTAGACCAGGACTAGACTTGAAGTAGACCAGGGCAAGATTGGGACTAGACCAGGACAAGACCAGGAGTAGACCAGAAGTAGACCAGGACAAGACCAGGACTAAGCCAGAAGTAGACCAGGACTAGACTTGAAGTAGACCAGGGCAAGATTGGGACTAGACCAGGACAAGACCAGGAGTAGACCAGAAGTAGACCAGGACAAGACCAGGACTAAGCCAGAAGTAGACCAGGACTAGACTTGAAGTAGACCAGGGCAAGATTGGGACTAGACCAGGACAAGACCAGGAGTAGACCAGAAGTAGACCAGGACAAGACCAGGACTAAACCAGAAGTAGACCAGGACTAGACCAGGACAAGATAGGGACTAGACCAGGACTAAACCAGGACTAAACCAGGACTAGACCAGGACTAGACCCGCTCTGGGGGTGAGTGGGTTCAGAAGCTGCTGTTTCAACAAACAGTGTCCAGCCATAAACAGTGGAGTCGACCTCTTCTATTGTACTTGTGTTTGACAAATATTTAAATTCTGATGTAAGAAGATGAAGAATTTAGGAAAACATTAATCTGAAAAAAAAACTGTATGAGTTTCAGAAAGATGAAAATAAGGACAGTTGTTATAGTGATTCACAAAAAATATATTTTATCTATTGAAAGGTAAAGTTCTCAAAATGTTGCGGTAAGAAAGAAGCATAAGAAACATATTTGCACATTGTTTAAGCTGTTTCTATGGCGATAAATAATTTAAAAGGCAAATAACAAAGGAGATTTATTGTTTGTTGAAGAAATATTCACAAATTTTTAGCCTTATTATTTGTTTAGAAGATGAAACTAAAACCATAAACTGCTTTTATGTTTGAATAATGGTGCTATTTTCTGAAGCTAATGCTAAAAATATTATCACTTTATTTGTGAATTATGCAAACGAAATAAGATACTGAATTTTGTGCCTTTTTTTTTTTTAATTTTGTCCAGAAAATTACAAAATACCATCTAAAAACACACAGTACACGGTGTTTGGTGTTTCCTTGCGTTGATGTCGGCACCAGAGTTCGGCATTGTTAACCTGACATGTGTTGGCAAAGGTCAAAGTTCAGGGGTCAAACTGGGCAGGATGTTGTCACCTGTGCCAAATGTGGGTGGTCACACACAAGCGTAAAAACCGCAGTAAAACTTTAGTGGCGTCCAGTCACTTTTTATTACCTATTTATACATTTTAATTGGAAAAAAAACAGATTGGTACTTGTGGCTTAAAGGGTTTTGGGTCCTGAAGTGTTGACCCATTTAAAAATCTACACAGCAAAAAGTGTTAAAATTGACTCTCACAGAATCAATTTTAACATTTTCTCAGAGTTTATACGAGTCCAATCTGTTCCAGAGTTAATTTAACATTTTTGGAAGTGTTCATCAAGTAACACTGGACCAAAGTTCCTGTTTAACCCCAAAATCAAGAGTTATATTAATGTTTTGAGAGTAAACGGATAACACTTTGTAGAGTTATCCTGATTTAGCTAAACAACACACGGAGATGTTTTATGTTTTACACTTTATTTTAGTTAATTTAAGATGAAATTATGTACAAAACTGGTTCAAACTGGTCTTCTCTCGCAGGAGTTTGAAATGGTGGTGGGAGGAGCCAAAAAGCTGACTTAACACTAAAGGAAGTTGAATTAACACTAAAGGAAGCTGACTTAACACTAAAGGAAGCTGAATTAACACTAAAGGAAGCTGAATTAACACTAAAGGAAGTTGAATTAACACTAAAGGAAATTGAATTAACACTAGTAGAAGTTGAATTAACACTAAAGGAAATTGAATTAACACTAGTAGAAGTTGAATTAACACTAAATGAAGTTAAATTAACACTAAAGGAAGTTAAAATGAACACTAAGGAAATTGAATTAACACTAAAGAAAGTTGAATTTACACTATAGGAGGTTTAATTAACACTAAAGGAAGTTTATTTAACACTAAAGGAAGTTTAATTAGCACTAAA
>JACN01050693.1:0-23312 GCA_000787155.1 Scartelaos histophorus | reverse complement strand
CTCTCGGCGAGCAGCCATGTGACCTTCACGTGACTCCCGCCAGCCAAACACAAAGCAGCAAAGATCATGAACATGCGTAAAGATGGACAAACACAGGGCAAGGTTAGACGATTAAAACCATCAAAACGCTTAAAAAATAATCGATCCACCTGTAACAGCACTAATTATTAAATTACCTTATAATTGTATGGCTATTTTGCTCATTTCAAGTCTGCAGGAAAATATTACATTGTTATTACGCCTCTTCTTTCCCTTCACA
Organism: Scartelaos histophorus; assembly: GCA_000787155.1. Taxonomy (NCBI): domain Eukaryota; kingdom Metazoa; phylum Chordata; class Actinopteri; order Gobiiformes; family Gobiidae; genus Scartelaos; species Scartelaos histophorus. The sequence goes on along the minus strand of JACN01050693.1, from coordinate 23,053 downwards.
TGCGTTTGGAGACGCGCGCTCTTGCACTTCGCAGTAAAACCACCAAGAGGCAGTGTTGACTCGAAAATAACTTCAATAAATTCAATCTTAGCAGGAGGAATTTATTTTTTTTGTAAAAAAAAAACTTTAAAATATCAATGCATTTATGCCATCCATCTACTTATTATCAATTAGGGTTTGTTTGGATACCACATAGTCAACATTTGATTGTGCGCATTGACACTATGGTCCTACCTGGTGCCAGAGAAGTGGAAAAGTGTGCAGAGATTTAGCGGGGCGGTGTGAGATTCTTGGCCGCTGGAGTGATGTGTTTCTCGGCCAATGCGTCCGCGTCCAGCCCCTGGGAGGGCGGGGCGAACCGAGAACTTTTGTGACATTTCCGTGTGTAAATAAATTGAAGTTTTGGGGAGTTTCTTGTAGAGGAACAAGTGTTTTACTGGGCAGGATATGTTTTGACCACTGTCGGATCACATGATTTCGGTTCAAGACAACTGCAAGGCGGAACTTCTTATGGAGGAAGTACTAACTAAAGCCATGTCAAGGACTTTTAATTGTACTTTGTGATGTATTTGCGTGAAAAAGGAGCTGAACTGGAGTATACACGCATGCTGAAGTTAAAGCGAACCTTCGACCTGCACAGAGATGTGGTGTGTGATCTGCGCAAGAAAGAAGCGTCTGTCTGCAGAGTCAAAGGTGAGGCAGGTGTCCACTTGGATGGACACCGCACTGCAGTTCTAGGTTAAATCTCTATTGACAATATGATTACTCCCTGCTGCTGTGTTTACTGCTTTGTGAACATACCTGGTGCATGCTTAGGTGGGAGCTACTATTTAAAACTCCTGTGTTACACAAAATGAACTCTTGAGAGCTTTTAGCCATGATATAATGTTGTTACCTCATCAAGAGCATATCTGCAGTTGTGTTTTGTTTCATTCACACATGTTTGAGTAATTAGTCTCTCTACTAAAACTCAAAATGCTCTGTTCCACCTTGTGATGTCATGAAGCAGTAGTTTCCAAATTAACAGCGACCTTTTGCCTTTTGATCAATCCCAGATCTGAAATGCGAATCTTGTAGTGAAGATGTATGGAGTTTAAAAACACAGTGGAGCACTTCCTGTATTAAATTCTGACATCACAAGGTGAAACAGGGTGTTTTCTGTTTGAGAGATGAACTCAGCCTAAATATGCAGGCTTTATATGTTAAACGTGTGAATGAAACAAAGCTCCAGGTATGTTTGTGATGAGGAAATATATAACATAGATTAGAAAAGAATTTATTCACAATGATTTATCGTGACAGGCTTGCAAACTTTCGGTCATATCTGAGTACAATTTTGCTATTCATAGTTTTGTCTATCACCTCGGGCATTTGAAACACACTATTAGTTAGAGTTAGTTGCAGTAGGTTCTTATGCGAGTACTATTAAACCATTTTCCTCCATGAAGTATGTGTTGTACAGTCATGCACCTGTGTTCATCTGTTACTGTTCCTCCATAGAATACTCTGGAGAGGTAGACGCACGTATTCTAAACATTGAGTGTGATGGGGGCATCCTTTACTCCTGGAAGGTACGAACTAAAAATAATCAGTGTTGCACCCGATTGGACACCTTCTCTGATATGATAACACATTTTACATTTTCAATAACCTTATCCGTACATACATTTCTTTTGATTTTCTGCTTGACTTAAACCTATTTGACGTTGTAGAAATCCTTGGGCCTCTGCTAGAATAAGAAATGCACCCCATTCAGCTGCATCTTCTCCACGTTATACATTTTTAATGACAGAGCTACATAAAATCTAGTTGTGGGTTTTAAAGGTTAAGTCCACAGATAGTCTTGTTTTTTAGTAAGCTGCAAACCAGCCCTTTTTTGGTTTGAGCCCAGCTGGTGTCATTTTAAGGTCTGTGAAATACAAAAGAAATCCAAAATAGCATTAAAGGTGCACTATGTAAATATTCTGTTGGAAGATCTGCCACCTGCTTGTTGCATGGAGATATTACTTTGTCTAAAATACTCCACAGTATAGTAGCTCTAACTATAACTTGGCCTGGTGGCATTACTTGCTTGTTTCTGTTTATGGGTAGAGATAAGTTTAATGCCATACTGTGGGATATACCAGGCAAAGCAATATAGCATCTCCATGGAAACAAGCACATGGCAGCACCTCTTTAATGCAAAGGATCAGTAAAATTAGTAAAGATATAAAAAAAATGGCCACCTATAATACATTTTACAGCTAAATATTCCTGCAATTCCCTTGCTAAATACTAATTCAACAAACCACATTTTAAAGAATAGTCTCAAAAGTCCAAAACTGAAATATTTGCTCTCAAAGTTTTTCATTTTATCATTGAAAAATTAGATGTCAAATGGCTGACTTGAAGTGAAGCAATTTAGGATAATCAGGAAAGGTCAAGGCAAGTAATGAACAGGTCAAGCATGACAATTTTCACATGCCACTGGAGCCCAAACGCCATAAAAATGACATGTTTTTTGTCTGTCTTGTTTAATCAGTTTAATGATCTTTGAAAAGAATACCATTCACTTTGTGCATGCCTTTAGGGAGCTACGGGAACCACTAGAGTTGGGAAATATGATCCCAAAACAAAACAAAACAAGGTAAATTAAATCATACTGTTCAATATGTTTTGCACAATGTTTATGTGGGAGTATTTTAGTGAGACATACATCCTGTTGTGGTTGTTTTTCTGCACAGCTCCTGTATACCTTTGACAAGCAGGTGTGTGTAAGCAGCTGTTCCCTGAATAAGGAGGAGACACTGTTAGGTGAGTCTGCTAATATAGAAAATATAAACTGACTGTTGCATTCATTTAGCTTGATATTGTTATTTGCTACTCGGTACAGTTATAAAACCTACTGAAGATGTTCTATGTAACTTTTATAGTGCATCTTTTGAGTGTATTTTGCTTTTCATTATGGTGTTTTTTATTGCTTAAAATGTTGAATCTTGAAAAAGTGCTACATGCTTCCCTCCATTTAAGTTTAATGCCATACTGAGGGTTATTCCCAGCAAAGCAATAATAGAGGCACATAAGTGGTGGACCCCAAACCAGAAAAGTGACATAGTCTATGCCTTTAAATGAACACTATTATGCTTTGGTTTGTAATGTTTTATCTAAAATAGGTTGTTTTTCAACCTTTAAAGGTGCATTCACTTTTCTGGTGGAGGATCCATCAAAATAAAGTAAATTTTGCTCTAAAAACAGATTAGATTAGAAGAGTGGCAGAGAATGAAGTTATTTTGAGCTCTTTTATTAACAGAAAAGTAAGAAAAAGTCCTATTTAATTGCAAAAATGTGATGGATTTGTAGAGACTAGCTGTAGACTGTTCTATAGCAGACTGTATTGAGCTTATTGATTCGTTAATTCTTTCCAGAGTGAGAGAAAATAGGAGAAGTGTGAATGAATAAAATAAAACATAAACTGGAGTGTTTAAACAGTGAAACAATATTATTACATACTTCAGAGCTTACAATATCGTGGCTCCAACATTATCCAGATACTGCAAAGGCATTGGTGGCACTTGTCTGTTCATAATTTATGTGTTTTTTTCCATTCAGCTGTGAGTCTGGCACAGAATAAAGTAGAAGTTGGCGGGATCAGACCAGGTACTATGTTGTCTCCATTAGGGCTGCTTAATCAAATCGAAATTGGCAAAATTATCAAATTACAAAGGAAACCATTTATTAGCAGCGTGTCCTCTGCAGAACAAAATATTGAATGAAAACTCTTTTAGTTTAGAGTTGCACAAACACACAGTAATCTATTAGTATTAGTTTGTCAGTTCATGTGTCTTCTCTCAAATGTTAATTCACCTCAGGGTTGTTTGAGGTTTAAGGTGGGTTACGGCAGGTGAAGAGGGAAAAAATCTTAAATTTAGAGATAAATTTGAAACTTCTACTGTTTACGCACATATTGTGAGAAAAAAAAATGCTTTAAAACTTTTTCATCATGTAATGTTTTTAGAATAAGTCATTTTATGTGTAAAAACAGCGAAAAATTTAAAACAGAAACACAAAAAAGGCCGGATTTACATTTCTTGCTGTGTTGCTTACTTATATAATAAAAAATATACATAGGGGATTGTAGATATGTTATTCAATATTTGCAGCTGAAAATTTGCCAATAAATTCTAATTTCGCCTATTTTTTTAGTTAAAACTGAAATAAATTAGACTATAATTATTCCTTCTTTAAAATCGTGTTAAGTACCAGACTGTATCATTTGGTGTATGTAGGTGTTACTTAAAGGGGCGATTCTTGTGTCCCTGCAGGGGAAAAATGCATTTGAGAAAATGGCCTTTGAAGTTATGATGATGTCCCATATAACTCTATGGCTGCACGTTGATTAAATTAAATATTAAAACATCTTTCAGTGCAGAGTGGGCAATTTGGTTGTTTCCACATGAAAGCTTTTATGCTAAGAGTAAAACAGAAAAAAAAGCAAATCAGTTTTGCCTGTAGTGTCTTTCCTTATACCTAAATCACACATCTTAGCACTATACTAATAAACCGATTTCTTTCCAAAATTGTGCTGCCCTTGTCTCACTGTTACTTACATGTCTAAATATGATATAACATGATGTATTTCACTATTTTTCATTCTCCTTTTCTTTGCAGCAGTCAAATGCCTCACCCTGCTCATAGAAATCCACCCCATCAACAACACGAAGGTCTTAAAGGCTGTGGACTGCAGGGTCAAAGTTCAGGTACACGATGTATAAAACGACTGGTGAAATTCTCTGTTTTAATGACATCCATCAGCTGACAGTGCAGTCCTGGACCATCGCGGCTATAGAGTGTCATTCACAGTTTATTACAAGTTTAAAGGGCAGCGGCCTCTAGATGCCTTCAAATTCATTTTCTTCTTTTCTCCTAATTCATACTACTGTGTTTCCATGTTGTGTGTTATATATTGGTATAGTGGTATGCAGGTTTTAATGAGCTAATGTCGAGAAGTGCTGCTCTGTGTCTGAAGCTGAGTCCAGTTTAGTCAGGTGTGGTCTTGTTCTAGTCCTGGTTTAGCCCCGATCTAGTCTAGTTCCAGGTTTAGTCCAATTTTAGTCCCAATTTTTATGCGGCAAGTGTTAAAGAGCCAATATTAAGCTATTTTCTGGTCTATTTTATATTATTGTTTCCTCATCACAAACATACCTGGACACCAAACACTCTTTTCCACTTTGTGATGTCATGTGGTAATACAGAAAGAGCTCCACTGTGTTTTTAAAATCCTTAGACCTTCACTTCAATGAATGGATAATTTTTGCTCTCGAATTTCCGGTCTCTATTGAACTAAAAGTAAAATGTAGCTGTTAATTTGAAAACTACTGCTTCATGACATCGCGAGGTGGAACAGAGCATTTTGAGCTTTGGAAATGTTGACAAACTAATAATAAAGGGTAACTCAAACATGTGAATTAGACAAAATACAAATCTGGGTATGTTTTTGTGGAAGTAACAACACTCTAACGTAGCTAAAAGTTTACAAGAGTCAGTTTTGTGTAATATAGGACCTTTAACTTCCTTAACTGTGGAAGCATATTTGTTCAGGTAGGCTCAAAAAGGGAAAATAATGCAAAGAAAGTTATTTTAAAAGCCCAAATTTTAGCTTTAAACCAATTTTTCTTCCAGCTTGGCAGGTAAATGAAAGAATCAGTTTATATAGACCCACTGCAGTATCCTGATACGACTGTGTAACTCTTATTGACAGACACGCTACCACACACTAGAAAATATACCAAATTACCATATATTCCCACTTATCCTTTGCATACAAGTGCTTCAGTTTATTTGTAGACAGGCTTTAATGTACAAATCCTGCAAAGCTATATCACATTGCGTTTAATGATGCTCAAATTGGCACGTGGATAGATATACCGCTTTAAAATGAGAGAATTAGCATAGCACACCCTCCATCTGCCAGCCCCAGCTCACCGCCAACTCATGTTCCCTTATGGCTCTGCACAGTTCCTCCATCAAGACGAAGCTGACAGGAGATCAGTGCTGGAGAGCCACCTGCTACTGCTCACCGAAGATGGCTGTAAGTCTATGTGGCCTTAACTTTTCATCGGGGTTTGGTGATGTGATGATATAATCGGGTTGTGCAGTTCATGACATTTTAAGTGAGTCAAAAGCTGTTCATTTCATATTGTCAATGAAAGGCTTGGGACTTTTTGATCGACAAGTCTACGGCTAATCCCGTGGCAGTGAATGCGTGAGGTTTAGAGCAGAGTTGAAACTTTAGATCAATACTTTGGGATTTACTGTGTGTTAAATGGAAATGGAATGAATTGTGATATAAATATAAAATAAAATATTGAAAAAAACAGTAGAATATTGAGCCACATTACCCATCCATCCATATGAGGTAGAGTCTGCATGTAACCTGCACTCTTATAGAAAAAAAATACTATGATCACAACTGAACCTAAGTTGCCAGTGCTTAAATCCGCATATATAGGACAAATGCAAGATTTTCTCACTATTTGGACATCATATTGCGGCAGTAGCAGCACGTATTAATGATTGGCTGCAGGTAGAGGGGTTTATGTAATGAGGATTCAGATCAAAGTGAGAGTCCTTTTAGGTTTAAACTGGATTTCAACATTGAAACTGGCAACCCAAATGAGAGACTCACTTGGGGCTCATTCTTATTAGATAATAAATCATCTTGAGAACCTAAATATCAAATTATAACGTTAACCATATGGCCATAATGTCCAATGTTTTATCAGTATCAGTATCAGTTTACTTGGACGTGTTTATTATCTTTATCTGGGGGCACAGTTGGGTCATTTTTATTGAATTTAAAATAAAACAGATCTTACTTACTGTTCCTTAAAGTGTAATGAGTTTTTGTATCTTTTAGTTGTCTATCATTGACTTCCTACATGCCCTCCTCAGTGTAATAACCTCTGTTCTCTGTTGTAGATGTAGACCTGTACCACATTTTGCTGACCAGGCAGGAGGGCTACAGAGTGGTGAGTCCAGGATCCCCAATACACAGTAGAAGATATGTTAGATTGAAGATATGATGAAGTTGTAACATTTTTAGAAATCTTTCCATCTATCTTTTCCTGAAGCAGTATCACATTGAACCCTATACCCCCACAGCTTAATCCCAGCTCACAGCAGAAATACAAATTACAGTTCACAATCTGGCTCAGTTTTGTGCAAGCATTCCTTTCTCTTTTTGCCAATAAAAATGTAATGCGTAGGAGTATAATGAACTGTATCAGGTTTTTATCCATTGATTTAAGTATACCCCAGTTACCCATTCAGCTGTGTTTAATATGCTCACGTGCTATGTAGTATGTAACAGCATATTAAGTAGACTGGCACCATTTTTGGACCAATTAGCTGTCCTTCTGTTCTTACAATGTTGCTATCTAGAGTTAATAACTGTAGCACGAAAAATACAAGATTTTAATGCTTATATATTTATTCTGTGCAAGTTATAGTTACAGAAATGTATTGACTTGGGTTTTACCTTAAAAGTAACAATTTGGTGGTTCAATTCTAGCTCTGATTGGTGGATACTGTCTTTGTGTTCTTGTGCAAGACACTTCACCCATCCTTATGAATGTAGTGTGTGAGTGAATGTTTGGTGATGGTTTGAGATTGGAAATTGTAACTATATTCTGCTTCCTCACAAACCACCATTCAGTGCTTTTTGCAGTTCTCCTAATTAAATCTCTTTTCCATTTGATAGCATTGTATTACCAAAAAAGTGTTTATATATATGCTTTTATATATTTATTTTATTTAAAAGTTCATAAACATGACCTATCTGTTATATGAGGTAGACATGTTCAAATCAAATGCAGCTTTCACTGTTTTTTTTATTATGAAAATATATACAGTATATCATGTCAGATCCCTGATAAACTAAAAAAGGACCTATAATCCTATAAAAACAATTATAGGTCCTTTTTTAAACTTACAGTCTTTTTTAAGAGCGCAGGCTACATACCCTAGCCTTTAATAAACCCATAGTTCATTCGTGCACAGTTCCAAGTGCGAAATAACTACTTTGTGATGAGAGACTTGCGACATTTGTAAAGACATAACTTTCTTTAAACTTGCTCATCCCCAAGACTCTGCGGGTAAAACAATTGGTACTACAAAGTAATTCATCACAGGGCCCACAATGCTTTTATTCCCCACTTCCAACTTTAAAAACTACAAAGCACCTTTTATCCTTGTGAGGACTTTGAATTAAACATTCAGGGCGTCTGCAAACCTGAATTTGAATGTGTTTGCTCGGCCCAGGTGATGGTGAGCCCCGAGAGACTGACCAGAACCGCAGAGAGGATTGTAGAGGACCTCTGCTGGGTGCAGTGGGACGGGCACACACAGAGACTCTACTACGTGACTCATAAGGTAATACAGATCACAATTTTACTATTAGTCATGTTATGATGCTGTTACCTCATCAAAAACATACCTGGAGTTTTATGTTGTTTCTTTCACACACAAGTAGCCCTTTATCAGTAGTCTGTTTGCTTCTCCAGAGTCCAAAATGCTCTGCTCCACCTTGTGATTAACTGACCTTTACTGTTTGTTCAGCAGAGATAGGCCATGCCAAGGCTGAAATCATCCAAGTGATTCTAGTGAAGGTGTATGGAGTTTACTATTACTACATGAGAGAAAAGAGAGTTCAGCCTGTGCAGGGTTTGTCCGTTAAAACATGTGAGAATGAAACAAAAACAACGTTAACGACATTATCACATACGGTAGATCAGAAAACAATGCAATAGAGCCCCTTTAAGTAGCTAATCTATTTGAGCAAATTATATTGTTCAGCCTTCATTCATAGTCTCATTGTTTTTATTTTATAGGGCGAGTTCCTGCTGCGATGTGTGCAGTTCTATCCAAACCACTACTGTGAAACGGTGGTATGTCTCCACGTTTTTAATCAAATAATCATATTCTTTTGTGTGATAAAACTGTGCTTTTTACAGTACAATAATAACATGGGTTGCATTTGAATTTCAAATATTGATCTGATTTCAACTTAGTTTGTCTATGCTGCCACGAACTAAATGATTACTTAAATGATAATTATTGGTTTCAAACTTTCTAATTAATTCCAATTAAAATGACCCCATTAAAAACTAATTAAGCTTGAAACAAAAGCAATGTAGTGTATTATTCAAACCTAGCCAATTAAAGATTAATATTCTGAATGCGTTTAACACATCTAGGTAGATGTTTATTTATTTTTTGCAGTTTATTTCATTGTCTTTTATTTCCGTAGCTGGAGCTCCCATTGGAGATGCCGGCTAATTCATTCCCAGCAGTCAAGTAAGCCAATGCATACTGCACAAATAGAAAAACTGTAGTCTCAGCTTTCCTACATTTCTCTGTATATTATTAATACCTTTGATTGGGCAAACACAAGTTAATCCCTATACATTTCCTCTGCGGCGTTGTTAAGTTTATTTTTGCAGGCTGCATTCATCATCATTATTCTCCCTTGTTTTGTTTATTCATGTTTTTGGTCAACAGGTTTGTGAATCTGGGTTTCGACCATTATCACACAGAGAAACCAGAGCAGGAGCTTGTTAAAATGGAAGTGTTCACAGACAGAATAGGTAACATGTTTTCCCATACGCATAATGCATATGTAATGTGTCCCCAGGTTACAAACTGTGCCTCTACTGTACATTACTAATATATATGCCATGTGTTGTGTCATTTTTCTCCCTACAAACAAGAACGTAAGTCCCACAACAGATTTAAAAATGTACAGTTGGTGTATTTTAATCAAGGCCGTTCTTTTTCTATTAAATTATCCATATTCTACTATTTTAATCAAGGCCGTTCTTTTTCTATTAAATTATCCATATTCTACTATTTTATGATCTATGTTATAATGTTTCCTCATCAGAAATATACCCGGAGATGTGTTTTGTTTAATTCACACATATTTAGCACAAACCCTGCATATTTAGGCTGAGTTTTTCTCTCAGACTGAAAATGCACTGTTCCACCTTGTGATGTGGTGATACAGGAAGTGCTCCACTGTGTTTTTAAATTCCACGCACCTTCACTAGAATCTTTTGGATGATTTTAGCCCTGGAATTGCTCATCTCTACTGGAAAAAAAGATAAAACGGTAGTGTTAACTTTAAAAATACCACTACATGACATCAGAAGGTGGAACAGATGTGGACAGACTAATAATAAAAGTTACTCAAACACGTGTGAATGAAACGAAACACAACAATAGGTATGTTTTTGATATAGTAACAACATTCTAACATGACTTAAATCTCACAAGTTGTGTAATATTAGACCTTTAAACGTATTGAGTAAAATGTAAAATGATGTATAGTGTTGATATTGTGGTTCCTGTGTGATTATCTTATTGATACTTTGCAATGACATCACACTGGGTTTTTTAACATGTATGTCTACACAGTGGAACGTTCACGTACCACAGAGACACGGTGGAGTCAATGGAGAGTGACTAACCGGGGAATGTTGATGCAATCAGCTGCAAAGTATCAATTTTGGTTAACAAGGAGTAATGAGTAAAGCAGAATATTACTAAAAGTTTTTGTGGTGTTATAATGGATTAACTTCTTTGTGCAAGCCTTATCCAAACTAAAGCACTTTGATTTGAATAGCCGTAAGCGCAAGAAATTGGATATACTACATACAAAACAGATATTTTAAATAACATGTTGAGCTTTTTCCATATTTTAGTTTGGGCAATACTTGCATTTAATCAGATGCAGATTATATGCTAATGTAATGCTAATTATGAAACATACTTGTGAGGACTGGTTTTGTTGTTTTGCATTAATGACACACTTTGCTTTTTGCAGGTAGCATGTGCGTCTGCTATAATCACCCTTTGAACAAAAACAACAAAGAAGTGGTCTACACTCTGGCTCTGGTCCACAAAGGTAAAGTATTGTGAGTTTAAAACATGTGTATATGTATATGTATGTACATGTATATATATTCAATATATAATATATAATATATGTATAATATTCAATATTCATTTTCAGCAGAATAAGTCTGTATAACTCACTGACTCACTTTTTTTTCTTATGTTTATTACTTTATTTTGATATATGAAGTCAAATAAATGAAAAAAATATTGAATGATATTGTGAGTCTACATTTATAATAATAGAGAATAGCTGAAAAAGTTCACATTTTGGTCCTGGCTTTCTGCTTGTGGATTTTATTCTGCCCTCTTCTCTTTTAAATTATTAATTTAAACAGTAATTATAAAAGGATTACTTAATTTTGTATTTTTTTTATAGTGATTTCAGTGCATTGTTCTTATTCTGTAAAGCATTTTGAATAACTTGAGTACAAATTATGCTCTACAAAAAAACTGCCTTGCCTACTTTCCTTATTACGATTTTATCCCAAACACAGAAAACATGAATTTCAATGTATTCAGTAATAAATATATTCACTGACAGATTCATTCACTCATAATAAACAAATACATGTTCTGCTATCGCTTAGTGTGTAAAAATGTGTGTATTTGTCGCACAGTGTTTGTTTGACTCGTGTATCTCTGTTTTTTGGCCCTTCCGCAGGCTGCAGTAAAACGTTTCATGTGTCTCTGGGCAGCGTGGAGTTACCGGAGAGAAGTGCTCAGCTCCATCCTCTCTTCATCCCCATAGGTCCAGAACAAACAGAAAAACATAGTAACAGCCTCCCTCTCTCTCTCTATCGCTCTGTCCCTTTCTCTCTTTTTGCTCTATCTCCCTCTGTCTCGCTGTCTCTGAGTCTCTCTCTCCTTCGTCTCTGTCTCTCTTCATGTCTCTCTCTCTTTGTCTTGCTGTCACTATCTCGCTCTTTCTCCCTCTGTCTCGCTCTCTCTTTCTCTACCTCCATCTATCTCTCTCTCCCTCTCTCACTCTCGCATTGTTATGAATTCAACAAAGCGCTCAGTGTGGCTCTACCTCTCACTACGACACATGTAATTTGTTTTTGTATTCACAGCGAACACACACAACCAATAGTAATGAATGCCCAGAGTGTGCAAAATATTAAAACATGCAAGAGAAGTGTCCTGACTGTTGCTACACTCTCTCTGGATTTCTATAGTTAAAGATACACTATGGAGCTTTTCTGGTGGACAGCCTGTTGCCTGCTTGTCTCCATGAAAATAAGATTGATAAATTTAATGCTATACTGAGGAATATTCAAGAAAAAGTGATTATATCTTCATAAAGTCAAAGCTGGTTATTATTATTCATTATAGACAAGCCAAGGGACAATCAAAATGTTACATATTGCATCTTTAACCACTATAAAACAGAGAAAGTTGATGCAAATTAATCATGTTTCTTTTATGGACAGATGAAATAAACATGTAAAGTCCATCAGAGTGTGTATATTATGGGACTACAGCAGCAAGGAGAATTTAGTGAGGGAGTTAGATGTATTTTTAGTATTTAAATGTAAAAATGGAGACTAAACATGGACAAAAATGATTAAAACCCTGCATATTTAGATTAATTTAAACAGGAATAGCTTCACTGTTTCAAGCTCCACACACCTTTATTTTGGATCATTTCAGTTTTGGAATTGCCAATCAAAAAAAAAAAAAAAGTAAAAGGTAGTTATTAACCTGAAAAACTACAGCTACAGCAAACTTTATGACATCACCAGGTGGAACAGAGCATTTTAAGCTTTGGGGATGTAGACAGACTCATAATAAAGGGCAACTCAAAACATGTGAATGAAACAAAACAAAAGGTCATTTTTTGAGGAGGTAACCATATTGTAACATGGCTAAAAGCTCACAAGAATAAATTTTGCGTAATATAATATCTTTAAGTCCTTTTTCCCCATGCAATAACAATAACCGATGAAGATACAATGTCTTTTATTTTTTTAGGTTACTACATTGTGGTGTACGTGGAGGGCCATTTCCTACACCTCATAAACACCAGGCAGCAGGAGATGCTCTGCCACTCTCTGTTTCTCTCTGGTAAGACAAGAACTCTATATTATAACTAAAGGAAACAGTGGGGTAGAGCGCTGACATTACTTTGTTAACTTTAAGGTCATGACGTGGACTTGGGTCTGCAGTGGAGAGCGGTCGACGTCACGGTGGTGCATTCGGAGGAAAAGGCCAGCGTATCTCTGCTGGAGCTGAGCAGTGGGAGGGTCCACTCTGCAGAGCTCAGTGCTGCTCACCTGCTGCAGATACTCAGAGCTGACAAGGCTTTTAAGTAAGTTAGAGTTATGCATACTATACTGTACAGAACATAGCCTATAGGTAATATTCATATGGGGATAAGGTAGAACACTGTTTTTCAACTTTTTAGTCACCGCATATATTTCTGTTGAGTTCGTGACTGCACATCATCCCCTGAATCATTATCAAATTACACCAGTTATTTACTCCATGTTGCTATGTCTGTGGTTGCTGTAGGGTGCGTTCACACTTGGACATATAAATCTTTAAAGGCCTATACTGCACTGTTTCCTGATCTATGTTATAATGTTGTTTCCTCACCAAAAGCATAGTTGGACCTGTGTTTTGTTTCATTGCCACATGTTTAACACACAAACCCTGCATATTTAGGCTGCGTTCTTCTCTTAAACAGAAAGCACTCGGTTCCACCTTGTGTTGGTATAGGAAGTTCTCCACGGTGTTGTTAAACTCCATACATCTACACTAGAATTATTTGCATAATTTCACTCCTGGAATTGACAATCTCCACTGAGCAAAAGGTACAAGGTAGATATTAAATTGAAAACTACCACTATGTGATGTCACATGTTTTTTGGAGATAGACAGACTAATAATAAGGCTTTTTCAAACGTGTGAATGAAACAAAACACAATCCCTGCTATGTTTATCATGAGGTAACTACATGGCCTCAAGAGTCTTTTTTGTATAATATAGGATCTTTAATTTGGGACTAAAGCTGAAAAAAAAACCTGGACTAAACCGGGACTAGAATTAGGACTACATGTGAAATAAACTGGCCTCAGACTTTTTCTGATTCAAAAGCCCAGGACACTGAGATGCTCAAGTCTCGAATAAATGACTATGATACAGTAGAGTAAACTCAAAGTGGACATTTTTTCAGTACAAACCTGGCAATCCCCCAAGGCACAGTACTATTCCCTGCCACACTGGTTGAAAATCAAAGAGGTAGAAATACTGTGGTACACCAAAGGTTCTCAGTTCTCACAGAATGGGGCGAGTACCATTGGAGCTCCACCGCTGTCTATCTTTATGTAATTATGACACATTGTATTCACCTTTTTGACCTATTTTTTCATATATACATCATACGGTAGAGTTTGTACTATGGTAGACCTTGGTTAGTTAAATTTCAGACCTACACTCACCATTTCAAACTGACCTTTCTTTTATGCTATTCTTTATTCTTTCTATCCATGTAAAACACCTTTTAGATAAACAGTTATTGAGGCGGTTGCTGATGCTTTTATCTTAGAATTAAATGCATTTAAGGAAGAAGAGGTCAGTTAGTTTCCATTATTTCTGCGACATGTTCCAAGCAGGAGAAGCTGAGCGGACAAAGGCTGATCATTACATCCCAAGGACTAAGAATCAAGTTGTGCTGAACCAGGGATAAGTAATAAAATGATTCAGATTTCCATTAGAGTTGCCAAAAAAGTACCCTAGCCAGAATAATATCTATTTTGATCTTAATATTTATCGTGTGCACATTTTCTTTACAACAGTGAGAACATATTTGCCATGTTTATGTGTTAACGTAATATTTCAGCTGTAGTCGGTTGAATAAGTAACTTCTATGGCTAATTATTGGTTCCCTCTGTTATTTATTTGTAGCAACTCTTTATGTGGGCTCATGCTACAATGTTTTGTGTAATAACTTTTTGAACACATAATTTTGAGCTTGGGGATGTATTGATCAAACTGCTCTGCCTCACAGTGATTAATCTGTGTCTCTGGGCAACTCGCAACAACAAAAGATTTGTCGATACAATATTACTCTGATTCACATTTTGTTAGACACTAATAAAACAGGTCCCACATCACAGAGGTATGTACAAATGTGAGAGCAGATTAAATTTACCGACATAATTTTTGACTTAACCCACAATTGTAACCCTAATGGTGTTATTTAATGAACAGAAAGTGCTCATTGAGTTGCCATGAACTTAAAAGGCCCATTTTGTGATTTTTTGATCTATGTTATAATGTTGTTTCCGCATCAAAAACATACCTGGAGTTGTGTTTTTTTTTTTATTTGCACGTTTTAACATATTTAGGCTGAATTCTCCTTTCAAATAGAAAACATTTTGTTCCACCTTGGGGTGTCATGAGGCAATACACCTCCATACACTTTCACTACAACCATTTGGGTAATTTCAGCCCAGGAATTGCCAATATCTACTGAAATAAAGGTAAAAGTACTGCTAAGTGGAATAGTGCATTTTGGAGATGTACACAGAATAATAATAAAGAGTGTGAATGATACAAAACACAACTTGAGGTAGTTTTTTGATGTCGTAACAACATTATAACATGGCTTAAAGCTCAAGAGCCAATTCTGTGTAATATAGGAAAGTATCATAGTAATCCATGCTGTTTATAGATTTCTTAAAAACTGTACAAAACTGTTCATAAAATGGTCTACAAATAAGACCCGGTGCCTGTTTTAGAGAACTAAAGTGGTTGAACATAATGAAAACTGTACTCGATCAACTTTTAATCTAACTTTTTATATTTTCTCAACCTTTTGACAGATTAAATATTCATGAATCCAATCAGATGCATTTATATTGTGACTAACTAACTGCTTCCTGTTTGACACTATGAGAAGTCAATGAGTGCCCTAATCCTCAACGCTGCACACCATTTTGTTTAAGTGCTTAATTACCTTGATGTTTGATAAGGTTGTTAAGAAGTCAGCAGAGGTTGGAGCGTAATTAAAAACTTTTACTAACCAAAAATCTCTTTCTCCATCTAATGGGGCTTCCTCCGCGGAGTTTGAATGTTCTTTCTGTGTTGCTGCAAATTAGAATAGGTGTAATTAGCAAATAGCAAAGTCTGCAATTTTTGAAGTACCATAATTTCCTCCTCGAACAACAAAATATTCAGCCAACACAGCAGTTTAGATCTGCACAAACATGTTCCGAATTGTGATTCTTGTATTAGTTTGTCACTTCCTATTTTATTATCTTTGTGAATTTTTCTTTGTGCTTTTAAAATGTGAACTTACCCTGATTGTAATTCTACTCACAATTGCAAAGCTCGTCAGACAAATTGCAATTATATGTTTTTCTCGCGTTATTCAGCCCTATCATCTGAATTGGATTTAATTATCTTTTTAAAATATACGTGTAATGTGTTTGCCTTATTCAATTCGTCCTCTTTTTGTTCTTTTCTGAAACACTGAAATTGTTGGACTAATTTCTAATTGTCAAGGATCAACTAAGGTCTTTTTAAACACAAGTTCTACAACCAATCTTTTGTCAGTATTATTTTAGTTTGTAGCAGAGTTCAGACTTTGGGGAAAGGAATTGGCATTTTTGCTTTTAAATAGCATTGATTTAAAGCAGGGGAGCCGGAAGATTTAAAGAGCGTTTATTTATATTTATGAAATTAGTATTGAAAGCCAATTTCTTTTGCTTTTATCAAGACAAAAATAAAATTGTGATGGATGAATATATTTTTTTGTCATATCTCCCAGCCCTACTCGGGTTTTACAGTGCGATCGCCCCCTTTCTTCTGACAGATCATTCTCGCTGCCTTGAAGAATGGGTCAAGTCCAGACTTCAAATCTCCCTTCCAAGGCGAAAAAGTTGAGCTCAACCTTAACCTAACCATAACCTTATTTCTTATATTCCCTAAACTTTTAATGCACATAGAGCTGAGTTCTTGACAACTGCCTCTCTCCTGCACCATCTGTCTCTGCCGCACTCTTTCTTATATGCTTATGTGGTATAAATGTAAATTTTACTCTCTGTCCCATCACCCATCCAAGGTGTCCCGACTGTGAGCCTGACCCTGCGCGCCTGGCTGCCCTTCACTGCCTGCTGGTTTACATGGGAAACGACCCAAATCTGGAACTCAAGGTACACACTCAGAGATGAGGGAGGGGAGTGGAAGAAGGGAGGGGCGGAGTCGGTGACATTTTAAGGAAATTTACTGCCAGAGGCCCGGGTCGCGGTGCCATCCTTAGTTTGTGTGCAGCTGAGTTCTTTTAAGAAAGTTCGTCACAAGATCGATATGTTTTTGTTCATGGATCAAGGAGGACAGATGAAGCGGTGCTGCCTTTTTCCCTCCAGGCTAATGATTCTACGCACACATTGGACCTGATAAGTGCGGTGATCATGACTAATGCTGTGGTCTGCCTGTAGTTCAGTGTGCAGCAAGTAGATGTCAGCGTTGAGTTCAAAGTACGATGAATATGGGGTTTCAGAGATGAAGATTGATTTACCTTAAAGGTCCTATATTACACAAAACTGACTCCTGTGAGCTTTTAGCCTCATTATAATGCTGTTATCTCCTCAAAACATAACTGGAGTTGTGTTTTGTTTCATTCACACATGTCTGAGTAATCCTTTATTATTAATCTATCTAAATCTCCAAAGCTTAAATTGCTCTGTTCCACCTTGTGATACCATGAAGTTAACAGCTTCTCTTATCTTTAGCTCAGCAGACATTGGCAATTCCAGGACTGAAATCTTCCAAATGATTCTGCTGAATGTGTATGGAATTTAAAAACACAATGGAGCACTTCCTGTATTACCTCATTACATCCAAGGTGTAACACTGTTTTTTGTTTGAGGGAAGAATATGCAGGATTTGTGTGTTAAACGTATGTGAATGAAATAAAACACAACTAAAGGTATGTTTGTGATGAGGAAACAACATTATAACATCAGAAAACTGCGTAATATGAGTCCTTTAATAAAAGATACAGTAAAATTGAAGTTCAAGTGCAACTAAAATGTGTTTTGTCAGAAGAGGTTCTGGTTAATGCTTTGATGGGATATCACTGGGAATACCACATGCCATTGGAGGATATGATACAGTAAAATTGAAGTTCAAGTGCAAGGAAAATGTGTTTTGTCAGAATGCTTTGATGGGATGGGACCACATGCCATTGGAGGACAGTGGTAGCTTTAGTGCATACTGTTGTGTCCTTAGGCAAGACACTTCACCCACCTAACCTAATGTATATGTTGCTGCAGTAGGGACATTAGTACATTGTCACCAACAGTTACGGAGTGAATTAATAATGCACACAATTGTAAAGGTAAAATGCTTTGCAAGACGAATGCATTATTATGTAGCAGCAGCAGCTTTTGTCATTGCAAATGCAGTAGTGGTGACAGTTATGGTGAGTAATATTAAGTTGAGTACATACAAATTATTAGTAGATTAGTCTATACTTCTTTCTGCTCCTTTTCATTCACACTGATATATGAACATCATTATTTTATGTTCATCTTTCATGAATGAAATACAAAAAAAGATGGAATATGAATAAACAATAGCACTGTCAACTAATGAAGAATAATTAGTTGACATTTGAATGCTTTGCAGTGGATTCCATGGGGGTATGAAGCTAACGGCAAGCACTACTCTGTCTGCAGCTCTGTTACTCAAGTTAGACTTAAATCTGATCTTTATTTTAACACAGTCTGACTTGGCTGGAAACTTGGTTGGAACTACAGCAGGAGAGTTGATTTGTGCTCTTAAACCATATAGATCTAAGTCTCTCTCAAATAACATTGCAGTTCCAAGTTAACTAACATTTGCCAGCAGTTTTTTAGTTTATTTTTAGTTAGCCTCACTTTTTTTGTTGAAAACCAGGTACCTAAGCAGGGCCATGTACATTTGTAGTGATCACAAGTTCCTGAAAATGTGTTGTTTAAATCCTTTTTATGTGTTTTCCTTGAGTTTTCAGACTTTTTTTGTCAGCGTTTGCTAATATGTGCATTGTGTCACCATAGTAATTGCAATGCCACTGCAACAGACTCGTATGTTGCACTGTATTTATTTCCTCTTTGATTACTTGGTCCGATCTTCTTTATGGATGTTATGGAGGTCAACGATGAGAAGCAGAGTTAAAAGTGCGAAGTATAAAACGTCTAGACATCAAACAGTCAATCCGGGGAAGTTATTTCGTTGTCACAAACACATTATAAAAGACGTTTGCGCCACTTTGATAACGCATATTTTCTTCTCCGAGAGGTCAAGTGAGTTGCCGCTTATATTAGAGCAGAAAGAATTGTGGAAATTGAACATCGAGTGTAGCTTTTTGTGTCCTTTATATTAGCTCTAAATGAGGCCAGTGGCTAAAAATCAGTGACTTGAAAAGAAACAGGATTGCTACTGACACATTTTGCTTTGTTCGCTGGATACTTGAAAACGCTGTGTAAATGAACCTCTCCAACTCACGCCTTTGCAAATTTACTTTTACTTTTGGTAGTATCCTCTTTATGTCCATGGGGCTGATTTTAACTGCCTGTACTAAATGACTGTATCAGTGGCAGGGCTCAGTATCGGGTTGTTTGGGAGGAAGAAGTGAAACGAGTTTTAAATATTACATGAACAAGAATAAACTTTGTGGTTTTCTTTTATTTCAGTTCTAACGTCTTTACAGTTACTTAAAGCCTATTTTAACTTGATGGCTAGGTATGTAGTGAATGAGGTTCTTAGAGTAATTTAGTAATATAATTCATTATAACTACTACATACAGTAAAAATTGTAGTAGCAAGTACTAGTAGTAGTTGCAGTACTTGTATAGGCAAGTGCAAAAGTAGTTGTGGTGCTACTAGCAACAGTAAAGTACAATAATAATAAAAGTGGTAAAACTAAAATAGTAGTAGGTAGGACTGGCTAATTTAATTCCATTTTTTAATCTTTAATCGCCAATGGTCAATATACTTTTTAATCAAGAGGTCCACAGCCAAACATGTGGTTCGGACTATTGCCTTTTATTTTTATATAGCAATTATTAAAAGTCTGTCTTCTTTATGTTCAGGAAATTAATACTGAAAGCAATTTTTGTTTGTTTTTAATAAGACTAACCAATAAAGCAATAATATATATTTTTTGTCATAGTAGTTAATTAAGTAGCAGTTGTCTCTATACAGTGACTAGATAATCCTATAACCTCAAGCCTCGATGAGCTTCATTTGGCTGAAACTGAACGCTATGGATGTCACACTCCCTTAGTCCACTTCTTTATACAGTCTATGGCCCGGGCAGCAGCAGTTAAACTTGCTCGTCTGCTTCAGTTTGAATATTTTACAGTAACAAGATTGTCCTGTTCTGATTTGCACTTTGAGCAGCACTTCTTCCCCTGGCTCACAGAGAACACCATTAATCTTCCCAGTTAAACTATTAATGTATTTCTTTCCTCTAGATTATTGAATGGCTGTGCGACGGCGTGAGCACCTTCCAGTCTTTTGATCACATCCAAGAGTTCATTCTAGGTCAGTCCGAACAGGAGGCGCACTATCCTCCGAGTCTGTCTTTTTATCTCTGCATGTGTCTTACAACTTCACTGCACAACTTTATTCCACTACTGCCTTTGTTTGGCTCTTAAATTTCTCATCAGCGACTCGACTCCAAAGAGGGTAGTTTAAAATGGCGTTATTGTGGGGCCTTGAATACTTGTAAACAGATTGGATTATAACGGCTTATTTTATGCCTGCTGTGCCTGCCTAGCATTCCTAAAACGTGGGGAAAATATAAAAGAACTTACATTTGTGTTTAGTCCTTGTAGCAGAGTGGTTAGCCCTCAAATGTAGCAAGGAGCCAGGTTTGATTAGCAGGTTCAATGGAGCTTTTCTGTGTGGAGTTTGCATCTTCTTTCCCTGTCCCATCAACTTAAAATATCTAAAATAGGGTAATTTTTCTGGTAGATACACTAGAGAATATTCAGCCTGATATTAATATAACATTAAATCAGCTTAATATGGGACCTTTCTCGTCAAAAAACATATCTGGAGTTGCGTTTCCTTTCACTCACACATGTTTAACACACACTCCTTGCGTATTTAGGCTTCTCTCAAGCTGAAAAGACTCATGCAGTCATGCTGTAGACAGACAAATAATAAAGGATTACTCAAACATGTATGAATGAAACGAAACACAAGTACAAGGTAACAACATTATAACATGAGCCAATTCTCTAGAAGCTTTAAAATATACCTCTTAAGTTCCAAAACCTCAAATTATAAGATACCAGCATGTTTTATATTTACAATTGTTTCTTCCAAACCACTTGACAACAGTAAATCAATCAGCTAGACAACTCTTAAACTGAGGAAATAGAGTAGAGAACATTAAGGTGGAGTTTTTCATTTCTCATCATCACCTTCAAATCACATTGCAGAGTGAATTCACCGCTCCTGTGGGACTTTACAAACAAGCGTTCATTTTTTATACTTTATACTTTAATTTTCACTGCAATTAAGTAGTTTTTTTCCCATTATGACACCCCCTTCTATCTCGTTACACCTTCGCAATCGCACAAAGGAAGTATATGTTGTGATAGTCTATCCATTCAAGTCCGTTCTTCAATTGTAGGGAGTATTATAACCTCTGATAGAGCTATCGGCAAAGAAACGTCAACAAGAGCCAGAGCTGGAGGTGCCCTTGGTACAGCGGCGCAATGGAAAACTCATCATCAGACAC
Organism: Scartelaos histophorus; assembly: GCA_000787155.1. NCBI lineage: Eukaryota > Metazoa > Chordata > Actinopteri > Gobiiformes > Gobiidae > Scartelaos > Scartelaos histophorus. Next base: position 1,377 of record JACN01050693.1, on the reverse strand, counting down.
CGCTCACAATGAATCAGGTTCATGATCTGGAGATGGGCTCTGCTCTGTGACTGCCCTCTGCTTCATTCACATTGTCCCAGAGGCAGTGAAGGATACAGACGCAGAGGTCAAATATCCCTACAATAAAGTATAAATTAACCTCATACCGTGGTCAGTGTGGATTCTAATGCTAACTGCTTTGCATTATTATAGTATAACCGCACAGGCAACAGTTAATCACAGTTCTATATCACTACGCTGAGAGCACCACCAAAGGATAAACAAAAGAACTACTGTTAGGATGGACTAGCTTCAACAAAAACACAAATAACTAATGCCTACAAACATCTATGGACAGTCAAAACGCTGTCAGATTTAAAAGTGAAATATTTCAGTTTCTGGGACCACGGTATAATTTGATTTAACAACTTGGAGCGGTGTGTTACACTGTTCTAACACTGAATTGATAATTGAGATGAAAATTATCCACAGCTCTTATGTCCCACCCCAAACCTTAAAAAATGAATCCTAATACATCAGAGCTGTGCTGGCGTGGATGTGGGCAGACCGGGACACTTCATCTTTACTGTGGTCATGTCCTGCTGTTCTGGAGCCATGTCTCTGAATTCAGACCTTCCACAACATTTTAATACGTGTTTCATTGGACATAATATCCAAATCCGCTTGAAGGATCGTAGTTTTGGGAGTTTATGTCAGTAAAATGAAATGAAATCGATGAATAATGCAAAAATTAGCTCGCCGTTCCCAAATTGCAGTATGCGCATTAATATGATTTTGCGTTCGATATAAAGACGTTTATGTTTGTCCTGCTTAAAAATGCATTACTTTTGCTTTTCTTGTAATTGTTTAAATTGTCTGTCCTCTCCGCCCACAGCCTCTTTGTACAGAATCTGTTATGAAAAATCGCTGAACCTGGACAAAATCCTGCCCTACTCCTCTGTGTTTGACAAGAAGGTACCTACAAACGTACATACCAAGCATCCAGATATCTATATAGAAAATATGGCCTTGAATACTGAAAAACTGCATGTATTTTTTATGGCTGAAAGACCAATAGTATTGCTGTGTTGCAGGACATACCAAAGAGTTTGCTGGAGATCCCTGGAGTAAAATGCACCACTGAGCTGCATACAGAGACCATTTTCAATATCAAGGTAGCAACATCATCAATAATAAATGCCCATATTGTATTATTGAGTTGACTTACCTTGCTCATATTTTTCATCTAATTAGCAGTCGCACTCACACAGCGATGGAAGAAGTCGGGTCGGTGCAGCGTTGAAAGTCAAGTCAAAGCATGCATATGTTTTTTTGATTAACCGGTGATTTCTTCTGCACATATTAGAAGGAAATCCAAGCTAACCATTGCGTGCTAAT